>ONZH01027780.1:0-53468 GCA_900303285.1 Rhinella marina
ACAGTATCAGGGACCTGCCTGGTGTGTTCCTTGGTCTTCATGATGCAGAACCCTGAGACTATCACAGAGCAGGTACATTTATACGGAGACTTGATTACACATAGGTGGATTCTATTTCTCTTCATCAGTCATTTAGGACAACATTGGATCATTCAAAGATCCTCAATCAACTTCTGGACTGAAAGTAAATTGGGCCGAGTAATTTTGCACGCCCCACTTTTCAGTTTTATTATTACAAAAAAAGTTTAAATGATCCAATAAATTTCGTTCCACTTCCCAATTGTGACCCACTTGTTGTTGATTCTTCACCAAAAATGTAAAATGTTATATCATTTTGTTTGAAGCCTGAAATGTGGAAAAAGGTTGAAAAGTTCCAGGAGGGCGAATATTTTCGCAAGGCACTGTATGTCTGTATTACATGTCACATCCCAGACATACAGTTCCTTGCGAAAGTATTAAAGAAAGTAATACACACACAGTGCACACAGGTATGTCTGGGATGTGACATGTAATACACACACAGTGCACACAGGTATGTCTGGGATGTGACATGTAATACAGACACACACTGCACACAGGTATGTCTGGGATGTGACATGTAATACAGACACACAGTGCACACAGGTATGTCTGGATGTGACATGTAATACACACACAGTGCACACAGGTATGTCTGGATGTGACATGTAATACACACACAGTGCACACAGGTATGTCTGGGATGTGACATGTAATACAGACACACAGTGCACACAGGTATGTCTGGGATGTGACATGTAATACAGACACACAGTGCAGCACAGGTATGTTCTGGGATGTGACATGTAATACAGACACAGTGACACAGGTATGTCTGGGATGTGACATGTAATAACAGACACACCGTGCACACAGGTATGTCAGGGATGTGACATGTAATACAGACACACAGTGCACACAGGTATGTCTGGGATGTGACATGTAATACACACACACAGTGCACACAGGTATGTCTGGGATGTGACAATTGTAATACACACACACAGTGCACACAGGTATGTCTGGGATGTGACATGTAATACAGACACACAGTGCACACAGGTATGTCTGGGATGTGACATGTAATACACACACAGTGCACACAGGTATGTCTGGGATGTGACATGTAATACAGAACACACAGTGCACACAGGTATGTCTGGGATGTGACATGTAATACAGACACACAGTGCACACAGGTATGTCTGGGATGTGACATGTAATACAGACACACAGTGCACACAGGTATGTCTGGGATGTGACATGTAATACAGACACACAGTGCACACAGGTATGTCTGGGATGTGACATGTAATACAGACACACAGTGCACACAGGTATGTCTGGGATGTGACATGTAATACACACACACAGTGCACACAGGTATGTCTGGGATGTGACATGTAATACACACACAGTGCACACAGGTATGTCTGGGATGTATCTGCAATCTTCTGTGGGGCAGTGCTCTTAGCTATATTGGTGAAAAACAGGTGAAAGACTCCCTTTAAGACAGCTCAGAAGTTTATTACATTACGTTGAATGCGCTGAAGTTATAGAGACGCTGGAGCCAGCTATGGGCCTTTATTATTTATTAATACATGCTCCCCTTGGTTTTCATCTGTAATTGGATAGTATCCTGACGTAAAAATGTCTTTTTGAGGCTTCCAAGGTGAACATCCCTGTCTGTAGGGTTGGAACATATACAGTTGGATGGGTTGGACATCACCAATATTGCAGTGTTCCTCTACTGGAAAAAAAAGTCATGTTTGTATGGCCGCAAGCCTTGTGACTGTTGTTTTACCACAACCGAAAGTCACAGTGGAGCCTTCAACGTCAGGTCTAGCCAAGGCAGGGAGGCAAACTCTCTGGAGACCAGTCCGTCCAGTTCCTGCCACTTGTCTCTGGCATTCCCCCAGCACCGCTCTGGTATGCGGAGTAGATAAGACATCAGGACTCACATTGTTTCTGCTGTTCTCTCTCTTGTGTTTTCACTCTTGTCTTCCTGGACAGTGTTCAGCCTTCTCTTACTTCTATCTGATTATGGGAAAGCTGGGTGACGACCAAAATGGCCACCGACAACTGGAGACCTGAATGTCAGATGAGTAAGGCTACTTTCACATCTTTTTGAGAGCCGACAGAGGATCTCAAAACCAGAGGAAAACGATTCCGTTTTGTCCCCATTCATTGTCAATGGGGACAAAACTGAACAAACTGGAATGGAGTCACCAGAATGCGTTCCGTTCCGTTCCGTCCCCATACCGGACACAAAACTGCTGGAAGCAGTGATTTTGAACATGGCGGATCTGGCATCAAAAACCATATAAAGGGGTATTCCCATGTTGAACAATGGGGGCATAGTGCTAGGATATGCCCCCATTGTCTGATAGGTGCGGGTCCCAGTCCTATATTGAGAACGGAGCGGGGAGCACTGTGCCTGGAGGACCCCGGGTTTCCCGCAGTCCGGCCACCACCAGGCGCAGCTCCCTGCTCCTTCCATAGAAATGAAGGGGAGCGCACCACGCTTGCGCAGGCCCCCCATCAATCAGATACGTGTCCCCTATCATGTGCATAGGGTTTAGTTTATATCACGAGATGACACCTTTTAAATGATAAAATTCTGGTCACCTGCAGCCGCCACTAGGGGGAGCTCACTGCAAACATATGTATACAAATGGAAGCGCTATGAATAGCTATGGCAGGAGGACAGGTTGTGATCAGCTTATCGTCAAGAGACCCCCTTCTAACCAGAAGGGATTGTTCTAAGCGGAGACCCCTTGAAGCAGAGGGTACCCTTCTTCTGATGGATCTGGATTAGCTTTTAGTGCATCCATAACCCTGAACAGGAAGAGCTTCTCAGTGATCGCGGTGTCAGGGGAGTCACATGAGGGGTTAATGAAGAAAGGAGCAGATGGAGGAGCCGCTCAGTCATCCCGAGAGACACCACGCCTGATGACAAGTGGCAGGGGACATACATTGTCTGACCATGGATGAATACTAATGGGAGGACTGGGGGGATTATAGCCGTCAGGGGTCAGATCACATCACACCAGTAATGGAGACGTTTCTGGATTTTATCTTCTTACAGGATTTGAGAGTGACACGGCAGCTTTTTTCCCGCTAACAGCGCCACCACTGTCCTCAGGTGGAGTGCGGTATTACAGCTCAGCCTCATTCACTTCCATGAAGCTGGGCTGCAATACCAGGCAGAACCTGTGCACGGTGTGGTGCTGTTTCTTAAAGAAAGCAGACTTAAAAACAAAAAATCCTATAGCTGAGGCTACCTGTCATCACCCACGAGCCCTAGCAAAATCCCAGAATTATTGCACCACAATTTAATTTTTTTGGCTAGAGGAGAAAATTTGGGTACGATTTTACAGCAACTTGTGAACTGCCATGTTGTGGTAGCCTCAGAGATAAGGACAAGTTACACAGTGACAGTTTGCAGGCGAGTGCAGTCTATTGCCCCCTGTTGTCAGCCATCTGGGGGTCATCTGAGGCTGCCCCTGCCCCCCTATAACCACTACTTCATGACCAGGTGCACTGACAGGTGATGGACAGAGCGGCTCCTGTGCACTGGGGGCTGTACAGGTGACAGCTGGGGGGCGTCACCTCCGCAGCTGCCAGTGGAGGGCGCCCGGGCGCGGGCTGGTGACGTCACTGCGGCGCGCCGAATGTTTACGTGGAGATGGGAGAGAGCAGCGGCCGCTGGTAACACTGCGCATTGCTGTGTGTGTGCAGGGGCCGGCATGGACGAGGAGGAGCAGGAGAGGAAGAGGAAGCTGGAGGCCGGCAAAGCCAAGGTAAGGACCCCCGGTGTGCTGCTGCATGGCTGCTGTCATGTCTGTGTGCTGCTGTCACCTGCATGTACTCAAGTGTCATGGCATTGTCACGTCATACGGGCAGCTGTTACGTGTATGTGCTGTCCTGTCACATTGGTCTCTATTCCCTGTGTTCAATACTGATGTGTGACATGTCACTGGTTTGTTATCCCCTGCCACATGTGTGTCCTGTTCTGTCACCTGCATGTACTGATGTATACAGTATGACATGTCACTGGTATGTTATCCCCTGCCACATGTATGTGCTGATGTGTGACATGTCACTGGTGTGTTATCCCCTGCCGCATGTGTGTGCTGTCCTGTCACCTGTATGTACTGATGTCTGACATGTCACTGGTGTATTATCCCCTACCACATGTGTGTACTGATGTGTGACATGTCACTGGTATGTTATCCCCTGCCACATGTGTGTACTGATCATGTCACTGGTATGTATGACATGTCACTGGTATGTATCCCCTACCACAAGTATGTACTGATGTGTGACATGTCACTGGTGTGTTATCCCCTGCCGCATGTGTGTACTGATGTGTGACATGTCACTGGTATGTTATCCCCTGCCACATGTGTGTACTGATGTATGACATGTCACTGGTATCTTATCCCCTACCACAAGTATGTACTGATGTGTGACATGTCATTGGTATGTTATCCCCTGCCACATGTGGTGTCTGTCATTTGTATGTACTGATGTATGACATGTCACTGGTATGTTATCCCCTACCACATGTATGTACTGATGTATGACATGTCACTGGTATGTTATCCCCTGCCACATGTGTGTCCTGTCACCTCTATGTACTGCTGTATGACATGTCAATGGTTTGTTATCCCCTGCCACATGTGTGTCCTGTCCCTTGTATGTTCTGATGTGTGACATGTCACTGGTATGTTATCCCCTACCACATGTATGTACTGATGTATGACATGTCACTCGTATGTTATCCCCTACCACATGTATGTACTGATGTATGACATGTCACTGGTATGTTATCCACTGCCACATGTGTGCTGTCCTGTCACCTGTATGTACTGATGTGTGACATTATCTCCTGCCATGTGTGATGATTTGCCATCCGTATGTACTGATGTGTCATGGCATTTTCTCATAAATGTTGTAATATCCTAGTGCTGTCACCTGCACATGTATAGTGCTGACACGTGAACCACAGCTAACTGCCACATGTCAGTACCGGTATACCACTGCCACCTGCCCAGGTATAGTGCTGATACGTGTATACCCTGCCACATGTCATGTACTGGCCGTGTATGCTGTGTGGTCAGTGTGCTGTCACTTGTCGGGTTTGGGTCACAGAAGTTCTGCCCAGTACAAAACGTAGCTGTTCCAGATAAGTTCTAGAACGGCGCGCCCTCAAGTGTGTCACAGCGCCCTCAAGTAGATGTCCCAGCGCCTTACCTGTGATGGTAGTGCATTTCCCCCATCCTTTTCTGTGAGCTCATTAAATAGGTGGTGCCCTCACCCTGTATGTCATCATGTGCCCATGTAAACCAGCTTGTGTGTACATGCCCTCCACGCGTGTATATTTCATGTGCTGCCCCCTGTGGCGCCGTCCATTGTTATTTATCCATCGGCCCGCATGGGTCCTGTGTACGTCTGTGTATTGCTGTCAGTGGGACTCATGTATCAGATGATGTGGTGCCCGATGTGCTCTGCCTGCCAGTGATGGCAATGTATGACATATGGCAAGATATGAAACATGGCATATTGACCCGTGACCTCCTGTCCATGCGTGTTCTTACCGTGTGACACGTGTATATGCTGCAGTGATACAGAAGGAGGGCTTTGCATTCGATTCTCATTTTTCTGTTGATGTCTATGGTGATTCTCAAAAAAAAAAGCTCTGTCTCTCCGCTGGCTTTAGAACTACAACTCCCAGCATGATGGGAGCTGTAGTTTTGCAGTTGTTCGAGGGCCTCAGATTGGATGCCACAGATCAACTATAATTAGTCAGAGGACCTGTCTGCTCTCCTGACGTGTTGTAATCCCCATGACATAACAAATCTGGGGCATCTTATTTTTAGTACTCTGCAGTGTATTGTTCCTCTGTTATTCCTACTGGAAATGTCTAAATAAAATAGATGCCTGGTTGTCACCAGGGTGTTGTCCCTAAACAGTCCAACATGACTAGGACTGTGTGGGGAGATACCCCATTGGCAAGGGGAATAATAATGCCCAGTTGTCAATTGAATCATACTTTTCCAGGAAGAATAACAGAGGAATGTTGCAATGCAGAGTTGTTGCTACAGTTAACTTCAATAAGAGACAATGTGGGGGAAAAAATAAATGCTTTTCCTGGGGTCCAGTCATTTAAAGGAGCAGTATTGTGATCAGCGGTGGTCTGACCTACACAGGGGCCCCCACCATTCCTGAAGGGGCGCAGCACTGATATTGGTCTGTGGCCCCTGCACAGCAGCGATCCTGGCCACCCAGCTATGGAGGGCTCTGCAGCAGTGAGAGGACCACTGCATATCTGAGGGACCGGAGCGCTGCTCTGCAGGTATACTCAGTTAAAGGGCCTGCATATCTGAGGGGCTGGAGCGCTGCTCTGCAGGTATACTCAGTTAAAGGGCCTGCATATCTGAGGGGCTGGAGCGCTGCTCTGCAGGTATACTCAGTTAAAGGGCCTGCATATCTGAGGGGCTGGAGCGCTGCTCTGCCGGTATACTCCGTTAAAGGGCCTGCATATCTGAGGGGCTGGAGCGCTGCTCTGCAGGTATACTCAGTTAAAGGGCCTGCATATCTGAGAGGCCTGAGCGCTGCTCTGCAGGGATAATCAGTTAAAGGGCCTGCATATCTGAGGGGCCGGAGCGCTGCTCTGCAGGTATATTCCGTTAAAGGGCCTGCATATCTGAGAGGCCGGAGCGCTGCTCTGCAGGTATACTCGGTTAAAGGGCCTGCATATCTGAGAGGCCTGAGCGCAGCTCTGCAGGGATAATCAGTTAAGGGCCTGCATATCTGAGGGTCTGAGCGCTGCTCTGCAGGGATAATCAGTTAAAGGGCCTGCATACTGAGAGGCCTGAGCGCTGCTCTGCAGGGATAATCGTTAAAGGGGCCTGCATATCTGAAGAGGCCTGAGCGCTGCTCTGGCAGAATAATCAGTTAAAGGGGCCTGCATATCTGAGGGGCCGGAGCGCTGCACTGCAGGGATAATCAGTTAAAGGGCCTGCATATCTGAGGGGCCGGAGCGCTGCTCTGCAGGTATACTCATTAAAGGGCCTGCATATCTAGGGGCCGGAGCGCTGCTCTGCAGGTATACTCGGTTAAAGGGCCTGCATATCTGAGGGGTCTGAGCGCTGCTCTGCAGGTATACTCGGTTAAAAGGGCCTGCAATCTGAGAGGCCGGAGCGCTGCTCTGGCAGGTATAATAAGTTAAAGGGCCTGCATATCTGAGGGGCCGGAGCGCTGCTCTGCAGGTATACTCAGTTAAAGGGCCTGCATATCTGAGGGGCCGGAGTGCTGCTCTGCAGGTATACTCAGTTAAAGGGCCTGCATATCTGAGGGGCCAGAGCGCTGCTCTGCAGGTATACTCGGTTAAAGGGCCCCCTCTGTGACCTCCTAATTCTCGTTAGCTGTCTTTCCTGTCGCTGGCTTTTCTCCATGGCAGCCGGCGATGTCACGGTTGCTGGGCGAGTGTCTCTTGGGCTCAGCTCTTGTGCGACAGCTGTCCCTGCGCGTGGGATCTCTGCACCTGTTCACAGCGTGTGCTCTGTACACTTGTGTCAGTGCAGTTGTCGGAGCACAGGTGCTCATTGTGAGGCTGCATTTACTGCTTCTTGTAGACACAGCCGGCAGTCTGATGTGAGAGGGGAAAACGCAGCACAGTAAAGCACAGACATACTCCCGTCTGCCCACCAAAACCAGGGGCCTCCCCACCGCAGACTGGGTAGATGATAGATATCTGAATGATGGGTTGTCAGACTGCCCACAGTCCTGAGAATGAGGGGCCCCTGCTCACTAGGCAGAGGTGGCTATGGCCGATCACTCTCCAGTATAGTGTGCTTCTCCCAATAGAGCGCCCTCGTCTGAAGTCAGGAGATCGGGTGTGGCCCCAGTAGTCGGACCACCGCTGGTACTGTAGTGTCACATCAGGGAGATTCAGACCAGTGAGAGGCTTTTCCCTGCCCATTTCTATTGGGCACGCCCCTGTAACTTGCTGAACTTGAATTGAAAATGGTGCATATAAACCCCCTGCACCCCAAAATGAATACAGACCCCAGACTGTACTCCTTGATCAAATACAGACCACACCCCAGAGACTGCAAGTAAGTAGCGTATACATCCCAGACCAGACTCCTTAAAGAAATGCAGGCTCCAGACCCCATCATTCATATAGACCGCAGTCCTCCTTTTTTTACAGACCCCAGACCACATTCCTGTAAATAGTCCCTAGACCAAACCACCTAAAAAAATTGACAGCGGACATCAAACCCCCCACCATTTATTTATTTATTGTAGACCCCGATTCTTACTTTTATTCAGATCCCAGCCCCCTCCCCCCCATATCCACAGACCCCAGATCAGACCCCTTAATGTGTAGACTCCAGACCCCAACATTCATATAGACAACAGTCCCTCCTTTTCTACATATCTCAGACCACACATTTTACAGACCCTAGACCAGACCCCTAAAGAAGTGGAGACTCGCCTTTTGAACACCAGTCCACACCATTTACATAGACCCTAGTTCCTCCTTTTATGTAGATCCCAGCACCCCATTAAGAAACCAGAGCCAACCATTTATATAGATCCCCTGTCCCTCTGTTTATACCAAGCCCAGACCAAGATCCCTTTCTGCACCGGGCCCGGACCAAGATCCCTTTCTGCACCGGGCCCGGACCAAGATCCCTTTCTGCACCGGGCCCGGACCAAGATCCCTTTCTGCACCGGGCCCGGACCAAGATCCCTTTCTGCACCGGGCCCGGACCAAGATCCCTTTCTGCACCGGGCCCGGACCAAGATCCCTTTCTGCACCGGGCCCGGACCAAGATCCCTTTCTGTACTGAGCCCTGACCAGATCCCTTTCTGTACTGAGCCCTGACCAGATCCCTTTCTGTACTGAGCCCTGACCAGATCCCTTTGTACTGAGCCCTGACCGATCCCTTTCTGTACTGAGCCTGACCAGACCCCTGACCAGATCCCTTTCTGTACTGAGCCCTGACCAGATCCCTTTCTGTACTGAGCCCTGACCAGATCCCTTTCTGTACTGAGCCCTGACCAGATCCTTTCTGTACTGAGCCCTGACCAGATCCCTTTCTGTACTGAGCCCTGACCAGATCCCTTTCTGTACTGAGCCCTGACCAGATCCCTTTCTGTACTGAGCCCTGACCACCAGATCCCTTTCTGTACTGAGCCCTGACCAGATCCCTTTCTGTACTGAGCCTGACCAGATCCTTTCTGCTGTACTGAGCCCTGACCAGATCCCTTTCTGTACTGAGCCCTGACCAGATCCTTTCTGTACCTGAGCCCTGACCAGATCCCTTTCTGTACTGAGCCCTGACCAGATCCCTTTCTGTACTGAGCCCTGACCAGATCCCTTTCTGTACTGAGCCCTGACCAGATCCCTTTCTGTACTGAGCCCTGACCAGATCCCTTTCTGGAACTGAGCCCTGACCAGATCCTTTCTGTACGAGCCCTGACCAGATCCCTTTCTGTACTGAGCCCTGACCAGAATCCCTTTCTGTACTGAGCCCCTGACCAGATCCCTTTCTGTACTGAGCCCTGACCAGATCCCTCTGTACTGAGCCCTGACCAGATCCCTTTCTGTACTGAGCCTGACCAGATCCCTTTCTGTACTGAGCCTGAGATCCCTTTCTGTACCCCTGACCAGATCCCCTTTCTGTACTGAGCCCTGACCAGATCCCTTTCTGTACTGAGCCCTGACCAATCCCTTTCTGTACTGAGCCCTGACCAGATCCCTTTCTGTACTGAGCCCTGACCAGATCCCTTTCTGTACCGAGCCCTGACCAGATCCCTTTCTGTACCGAGCCCTGGACCAGATCCCTTTCTGTACCGAGCCCAGACCAGATCCCTTTCTGTACCGAGCCCAGACCAAGATCCCTTTCCGAGCCCCAGACCAGCCGGATCCTTTCTGTACCGAGCCCAGACCAGATCCCTTTCTGTACCGACCAGACCAGATCCCTTTCTGTACCGAGCCCAGACCAGATCCCTTTCTGCCGCCCAACCAGATCCCTTCTGACCGCCGACCCCTTTCTGCCCCGACCAGATCCCTTCTGCGCCGGGCCCGGACCAAGATCCCTTTCTGCGCCGGCCCGGACCAGATCCCTTTCGCCGGGCCCGGACCAAGATCCCTTTCTGCGCCGGGCCCGGACCAAGATCCCTTCTGCGCCGGGCCCGGACCAAGATCCCTTTCTGCGCCGGGCCCGGACCAAGATCCCTTTCTGCGCCGGGCCCGGACCAAGATCCCTTTCTGCCCGCCGGGCCCGGACCAAGATCCCTTTCTGCGCCGGGCCCGGACCAAGATCCCTTTCTGCGCCGGGCCCGGACCAAGATCCCTTTCTTGCGCCGGGCCCGGACCAAGATCCCTTTCTGCGCCGGGCCCGGACCAAGATCCCTTTCTGCGCCGGGCCCGGGTCCTTTCTGGACCAAGATCCCTTCTGGCGCCAAGATCCCTTTCTCACGACTCCAGCTACAATACAGGTAGTCACCGCCTCCTTCCTTCCTGCATCCCTCTTCACTCCTGGGTACCAGCACAGACGGTGTCTCCGCCATGGTGTCAGTGTCTGCAGCAGCCACTAGGTGTGAAGAGCAGGAATGAGAAGTCAGTGTAATTTTAAAAACTGGTGCAGTCCAGGAGATTTGCCCCCTTTTCCCAGGAGTCGGGGGAACCTTCCATTTTTGGGGAGTCTCGTGAAGTAAGATTTATCCTGAGCTTTGGGACATTAACAATAATATATCAGAGTCATCGCTCATTTCTGCCCTTACACGAACCTCTACCAGCGGCAGTTATAAATCCGCCCCGACGTCACAGTGTTGGCAGTGTGTTGTGTGACGGTATATAGCGGTTTACTATAGATATATATTTGCTCCTGTGTGCAGAGGTTTGGCTGTAACGTTGTGCGGCGGGCTCAGAACGCACAGTTGTCAGCGAGAGCCTGGTGTTGGATTTGGCCGGGGTGTCGGTGACAGCTGCGGATCCTGTCTGACATTTCGGCAGTATTGAGTTCTTGCTCCCAGCACATAGCTGTAATCTCCCCGAGCGGCCGACGTCGGCTCAGATTTGTGTGAATTGATCTTCTCTTCATCTTTTTGTTCACCAGAGTCTGACCTCAGAGGCAGAACGGAAGCCGCGGAGATATTGTCACAGACCTGCCCCTGTGTTCACCTCGTCTAGATCCTGGAAACATAGCTGAGTCCACATTGTTACAAGGGGCCGTAGGGTATAGTGTGGGAGCCAGGTCTGGGTGCGCACAGGCTCTCGTCATAGGCCTATTACACTGTGTAGGCGGCCTCTGTATATATGTGCGCGGAGATACCAGATGAGATACGGCCCCTAGCCGGGATACCAGATGAGATACGGCCTCTAGCCTGGATACAAGATGAGATACGGCCTCTAGCCAGGGTACAAGATGAGATACGGTCTCTAGCCTGGATACAAGATGAGATACGGCCCCTAGCCTGTATACAAGATGAGATACGGCCCCTAGCCGGGATACAAGATGAGATACGGCCCCTAGCCGGGATACCAGATGAGATACGGCCCCTAGCCGGGATACCAGATGAGATACGGCCTCTAGCCAGGATACCAGATGAGATACGGCCCCTAGCCTGGATACAAGATGAGATACGGCCTCTAGCCTGGATACAAGATGAGATACGGCCTCTAGCCTGGGTACAAGATGAGATACGGCCTCTAGCCTGGGTACAAGATTAGATACGTCCTCTAGCCTGAGTACAAGATGAGATACAGACTCTAGCCTGGGTACAAGATGAGATACGGCCTCTAGCACGGATACAAGATGAGATACGGCCCCTAGCCTGGATACAAGATGAGATACGGCTCTAGCCTGGATACAAGATGAGATACGGCCTCTAGCCTGGATACAAGATGAGATACGGCCCCTAGCCTGGATACAAGATGAGATACGGCCCCTAGCCTGCGATACAAGATGAGATACGGCCTCTAGCCTGGGTACAAGATGAGATACGGCCTCTAGCCTGGGTACAAGATTAGATACGTCCTCTAGCCTGAGTACAAGATGAGATACAGACTCTAGCCTGGGTACAAGATGAGATACGGCCTCTAGCACGGATACAAGATGAGATACGGCCCCTAGCCTGGATACAAGATGAGATACGGCCTCTAGCCTGGATACAAGATGAGATACGGCCTCTAGCCTGGATACAAGATGAGATACGGCCCCTAGCCTGGATACAAGATGAGATACGGCCCCTAGCCTGGATACAAGATGAGATACGGCCTCTAGCCTGGATACAAGATGAGATACGGCCTCTAGCCTGGATACAAGATGAGATACGGCCTCTAGCCTGGATACAAGATGAGATACGGCCTCTAGCCTGGATACCAAATGAGATACGGCCTCTAGCCGGGATACCAGATGAGATACGGCCTCTAGCCTGGATACAAGATGAGATACGGCCTCTAGCCTGGATACAGATGAGATACGGCCCCTAGCCGGGATACAAGATGAGATACGGCCTCTAGCCGGGATACAAGATGAGATACGGCCTCTAGCCGGGATACAAGATGAGATACGGCCTCTAGCCGGGATACAAGATGAGATACGGCCTCTAGCCGGGATACAAGATGAGATACGGCCTCTAGCCTGGATACAAGATGAGATACGGCTTCTAGCACGGATACAAGATGAGATACGGCCTCTAGCCGGGATACAAGATGAGATACGGCCTCTAGCCTGGGTAACAAGATGAGATACGGCTTCTAGCACGGATACAAGATGAGATACAGCCTCTAGCCTGGGTACAAGATGAGATACGGCTTCTAGCACGGATACAAGATGAGATACGGCCTCTAGCCTGGATACAAGATGAGATACGGCCTCTAGCCTGGATACAAGATGAGATACGGCCTCTAGCCTGGATACAAGATGATATACGGCCTCTAGCACGGATACAAGATGAGATACGGCCTCTAGCCTGGATACAGGATGAGATACGGCCTCTAGTCTGGATACAGGATGAGATACGGCCTCTAGCCTGGATACAAGATGAGATACGGCCTCTAGCCTGGATACAAGATGAGATACGGCCTCTAGCCTGGATACAAGATGAGATACGGCCCCTAGCCTGGATACAAGATGAGATACGGCCCCTAGCCTGGATACAAGATGAGATACGGCCCCTAGCCTGGATACAAGATGAGATACGGCCTCTAGCCTGGATACAAGATGAGATACGGCCTCTAGCCTGGATACAAGATGAGATACGGCCTCTAGCCGGGATACCAGATGAGATACGGCATCTAGCCTGGATACAAGATGAGATACGGCCTCTAGCCTGGATACAAGATTAGATACGGCCTCTAGCCGGGATACCAGATGAGATACGGCCTCTAGCTGGGATACCAGATGAGATACGGCCTCTAGCCTGGATACAAGATGAGATACGGCCTCTAGCCTGGGTACAAGATGAGATACGGCCTCTAGCCTGGGTACAAGATGAGATACGGCCTCTAGCCTGGGTACAAGATGAGATACAGCCTCTAGCCTGGGTACAAGATGAGATACGGCCTCTAGCCTGGGTACAAGATGAGATACGGCCTCTAGCCTGGGTACAAGAAGAGATACGGCCTCTAGCCTGGGTACAAGAAGAGATACGGCCTCTAGCCTGGGTACAAGATGAGATACGGCTTCTAGCACGGATACAAGATGAGATACGGCCTCTAGCCTGAATACAAGATGAGATACGGCCTCTAGCCTGAATACAAGATGAGATACGGCCTCTAGCCTGGATACAAGATGAGATACGGCCTCTAGCCTGGATACAAGATGAGATACGGCCTCTAGCCTGGGTACAAGAAGAGATACGTCCTCTAGCCTGAATACAAGATTAGATACGTCCTCTAGCCTGAGTACAAGATGAGATACAGACTCTAGCCTGGGTACAAGATGAGATACGGCCTCTAGCACGGATACAAGATGAGATACGGCCCCTAGCCTGGATACAAGATGAGATACGGCCTCTAGCCTGGATACAAGATGAGATACGGCCCCTAGCCTGGATACAAGATGAGATACGGCCTCTAGCCGGGATACCAGATGAGATACGGCCTCTAGCCTGGATACAAGATGAGATACGGCCTCTAGCCTGGGTACAAGATGAGATACGGCCTCTAGCCTGGGTACAAGATGAGATACGGCCTCTAGCCTGGGTACAAGATGAGATACGGCCTCTAGCCTGGGTACAAGATGAGATACGGCCTCTAGCCTGGTACAAGATGAGATACGGCCTCTAGCCTGGGTACAAGATGAGATACGGCCTCTAGCCTGGGTACAAGATGAGATACGGCCTCTAGCCTGGGTACAAGATGAGATACGGCCTCTAGCCTGGGTACAAGATGAGATACGGCCTCTAGCCTGGGTACAAGATGAGATACGGCCTCTAGCCTGGGTACAAGATGAGATACGGCCTCTAGCCTGGGTACAAGATGAGATACGGCCTCTAGCCTGGGTACAAGATGAGATACGGCCTCTAGCCTGGGTACAAGATGAGATACGGCCTCTAGCCTGGGTACAAGATGAGATGCGGCCTCTAGCCTGGGTACAAGATGAGATACGGCCTCTAGCCTGGGTACAAGATGAGATACGGCCTCTAGCCTGGGTACAAGATGAGATACGGCCTCTAGCCTGGGTACAAGAAGAGATACGCTCTAGCCTGGGTACAGAAGAGATACGGCCTCTAGCCTGGGTACAAGAAGAGATACGGCCTCTTAGCCTGGGTACAAGAAGAGATACGGCCTCTAGCCTGGGTACAAGAAGAGATACGGCCTCTAGCCTGGGTACAAGAAGAGATACGGCCTCTAGCCTGGGTACAAAGAGATACGGCCTCTAGCCTGGTACAAGATGAGATACGGCCTCTAGCCTGGTACAAGATGAGATACGGCCTCTAGCCTGGGTACAAGATGAGATACGGCCTCTAGCCTGGGTACAAGATGAGATACGGCCTCTAGCCTGGGTACAAGATGAGATACGGCCTCTAGCCTGGGTACAAGATGAGATACGGCCTCTAGCCTGGGGTACAAGATGAGATACGGCCTCTAGCCTGGGTACAAGATGAGATACGGCCTCTAGCCTGGGTACAAGATGAGATACGGCCTCTAGCACGGATACAAGATGAGATACGGCCTCTAGCACGGATACAAGAAGAGATACGGCCTCTAGCACGGGATACAAGATGAGATACGGCCTCTAGCACGGATACAAGATGAAGATACGGCCTCTAGCACGGATACAAGATGAGATACGGCCTCTAGCACGGATACAAGATGAGATACGGCCTCTAGCACGGATACAAGATGAGATACGGCCTCTAGCACGGATACAAGATGAGATACGGCCTCTAGCACGGATACAAGATGAGATACGGCCTCTAGCACGGATACAAGATGAGATACGGCCTCTAGCACGGATACAAGATGAGGTACGGCCTCTAGCACGGATACAAGATGAGATACGGCCTCTAGCACGGATACAAGATGAGGTACGGCCTCTAGCACGGATACAAGAGGAGATACGGCCTCCAGCACGGATACAAGATGGGCATGGAGACATGCAGGTTCCAGGTATCCTTTTGCACATTTGCCCACAGATGTTGCAGCTGGGCCTTTAGATCCTGTACTTGTAGGTTGGTGAAGCTGGTGTCCCATAAATGCCGGATTGGTGATAAATCTGAGGATCGGGCAGCCAAGGAAGTGTTGTAATCTGGAGGAGACATTCCCTGGAAACCCATGCTGTGTGCGGGTGAGCATTATCTTGCTGAAGAATGCCAATTGCCATGAGAGGAACACATGTGGTGGCAGGATGTCCTGCACATATCGCTGAGCTGTTAGTGTCCCTCATATCACTACTAGGGGTGACCGACTGTCATATGTAATGGCTCCCAGATCATCACCAGCAGTTGGGGCAGGGTGTCCTCCACAGCAAAGGCAGGATGGAAGCGTTCATCATGATTCCTCCATACTCAAACCCAACTGTTGTGGGATCCCAAAAAGAACCTGGATTCACCACTAAAGATGATACGGTTCCTGTCCAGGTTTCTCGTTCACGAAACCACTGCAAACGAAGACGACGGTGGCTGCCTGTCAATGTCAGGACTTGTAATGGACACCATGACCCCAAATTTCTGCTAAGCACCTGGAAATGGTCTGGGCAGAGACAGGGGTGTAATGAAGGGGCCACCTGTGTCTGGATGGTGGACACCAAAACTGTGGGAGCTGCTCATGCTTGTAGGTGGATCAATCTTCTCTACCAGTGAGCTGTCTGGGTCCTCCGGAGCCTGTTCACCGTGTGTGCCGTCACATAACCACCTCTCCCAACCCCTCCCAACAGCGAGGACAGACTCTCCTATGCTGTAAGGTGTGGAGACAGTTAGGGCCACACCCAGGAGCCTGTTTGCTGCTGGTGTTTTAACTTTTTTGGGTTCTTTTCAATTGGAAATTCTTGTCTGGCTGCTAAAAGTGTTACCCTTTTTTTGTATTTCTGTAACAAAAATGGCTGCTGTTGAAAAAAAAACCCAACAACTCCCATCAGGCTGTCGGGGAACGATGAGAGTTGTAGTCTTGTAGGTTAAAAATGCTAGATTTTTTTTAAAAAAATTTTTTGGAATATTGATGTCGTCTGCCGCAGGCTGTACAATGTTCTCTAACCTTTTTGAACTGTTCTCAAGTAACGGCTATGGAATATTTGGTGCCTGGAACAAAAATTCTCAAATTGGCCCCTGGACTTCCACCGCCTGGCTCCTGGCACTTCGCCTTTTTTTGTCTGTTGCCCTAGTTTGGCCACATGGGAGTCCCCTGTGGAGCACCGATAAGACTGACTACAAGTATCAGGGCTTATGTACGGTTATAGTGAGCACGTGGTGTCTCATGATGTCGTGATAGATCTCGATGATTTTTTTGGATCGTGTCGGTCACTGGATTATTATTGTGTCTGTTTTATGTGTGCGGCAGGTAGGCTGCACTACACATCACAGCCACTAGGTGGCGAAACACAGCATAAGCAACTCCTGACAGAGTATCGTGACGTTGACCACCTCGTGGCACATGTCTCTGGACGTGCTGAGCCGAGAGTAAACGTAAAGAAGGACTTTACTGTATCATGTGGGTTTCTTGTGGATTTTGGCCACGGATTTTACCGCTTCAGTGTAGCAGGAGAAATTCACAGTAAAATCTGCATATAACATTCTGCAGAAGCGCGGCAGTCCAGTACATGTGGCGTTATGATCTGTATGTTAGGCCTTGATCACATCTTATTATGGAGAAAAACCTACCGCCATATATGCTGATCGTGAAGCCCCGACATACAGCGCTGTTTACCATACCGTCCTCTAAATCCCCTGATATAAAGGTTTATACACCTTACCGGTTAGATGCTAAGAAGGTCATGGTTGGTTAACCCTTTCACCCCATTCCCTAAACCTGCACACTGAACGCGGTATCCTTGTATTTTACCGTAGACGGCTATACAGAAATCCAGATGCACCCCATTGACTGTAAAGGGCTGCACCAGGTAGCGACTTTTTTTTTTTTTTTTTTTTACGGTGACATTAGGATCGTAGGCTGCACTGTTCTTGTCCTCAAAATGACCGTAGACCCTGATGTACCCCATTTCTGATGGTGAGAACAAAGCCTAACATCACTAACGCGTTTCAGGAGCTCATTAGTGAAGGTGGAGTCGTCATGAGCATGTAAAGTGTCGACTCTAATGGGGTTTTCAGATTTTTTTTTTCTCTTTTACTTCAAGAAAGGAACTGCAGACATTAAATTTACTGGCAAGTTTGATGGAAACCTGATGTGCTTTACTTCTATGTGGGTGAGGCGCTAATGGTTTCCATTGCTCTGCTCCTGGCGCAAGTGACGGCACCGGGCAGAACCCATTGAATTTAAAGAAGAACTCCCGCAAAAATTTTTATTCTCTGACCTGTTAGAAAGGTGCATGATATAATCTGTAGTGATTGTCATTTTCTTATCAGTGACTGTTTCTGTGAGTAAAAACCTCTCTTCTTATTGTAGCTGGGTCATGTGACCAACTCCCTGACCTCCATCTGACCCAGGACAGGAAGCCAGTAACTGCTCTATTCATTCCTATGGGAGCCTCACTTTCAGTCTCATAGGAATACATAGAGAATTAGACTTCCTGTCCACACATAAGGTGCTGTGTGAGTTGGTGGGTCTAATTGCTGGTCACATGACACAGATAAGAAACTTCAGGATGATAGAAGTCAAAAATTCAGACACTGGTAAGAAAATGACATTCACTATAGATTATATCATGTACATTTCTAGCAGGACATGGAATAAATTTTTTGTCGGGAGTTCTTCTTTAATAGGGTCTGTAAGCTATCAGTTAAGGAGTTCTGCGTTTTACGGAACAAAATAGGCCTGCATGTAGGACGTTTTTGTCCGATATCTTATATGAAATGTCCGACGGAGGCCCCTGCGCCAATGTGAACTTAGCCTCGTTCACACCACATTTAGCTTTCCCATTAAAGGGGTTGTCCCGTTAAGACAACTTATTCCCTATCCACAGGAGAGAACGGGGGCTCGTGCTCCTTGTTAAACTCTATGGGCGCTCAGCGATCTCCGACCAACCCCATAGAGCTAAATGGAGCGTCGGCGTGCGTGCGTGAAGGCCGCTCAACTCAAACGGGGAGGACGGGACCGCGCTCTCTCCTGTGGATAGAGGATGAATTGTCTTAATGGGACAACCCCTTTAATCATATCCTTATACACAGGCTTCTATTAAAAAAGTGTGCTGAAAGTGCCTCCATTTTCTCCACTTCCTGTTCGTTTTTTCCAACTGGATTGTAAACCGCCATTGTCTGCGCTATTCCACCCAGCGAAAAAAAGATGCGAATGTATAAAATTGATCTGTTTTTCTTATGTTTGTTTTTTTTTTGCCAGATCCATCATAATTAAAAAATTCAGTGGCGGAAACAAAAAAACAGCGTAAAAGAGACCTTACCTACATTTGGTGCACTGGTAGGGCTGTGTTCATACTAGCTGCACTATAGCGTACATAGTAATACTGCGGGCATGAGCACAGCATCGTCGTTTAGTAAGGGCTTGCGTCACAAGGGCTTTCACACTAGCGTTATTGTTGGATCCGTCAGGGTTCAGCAAAAAACGCTTCCGTTACTGATAATACAACCGTCTACATCTGTTATGAATGGATCCGGTTATATTATCTTTAACATAGGCAAGACGGATCCGTCATGAACTCCATTGAAAGTCAATGGGGGACGGATCTGTTTTCTATTGTGTCAGAGAAAACGCATCCGTCCCATTGACTTGCATTGTGGGTCATGACGTTTTGCTCCGGATCCACAGGATGGAAAGAAAAATACAACATGTTGGGGTTTGCTCTCCGGTCTGGGAATGCAACTCCATTCTGTTCAGTTCAGGTTTGTCCCCATTGACAATGAATTTTTCCCCGGTATTGAGCCCCTATGACGGATCACAATACCGAAAAAACTCTAACACTAGTGTGAAAGTAGCCTTAGGTAAGACATGCAGGAGCTTCACCAAATTTCTGTATGATAAATTTGGCGCATCTTACTAGACCTCTTGTTTTCTCCCTTTTGCCGCCTGTTTGGCCGCCTTCCTTCGCACCAATATTTTGCCAAAAATCGGAATGCTGGATCTGACGTGTTTTATATCTCATCTTAGCCACTCCCTTTAAACTAGTGAGGCGTAAAATGTGTCTAAAAGACATAATAACAGGGTACGCGGCCTGTACGCCGGCTCTTGGCACAGAGTCTGGCACATCTACCCGGTGTCTTGCTATCGTTCCCTGCTGTAATCTTCCCGGATGTCGTCTCCTGTACATTAGAAGTTGGCAGCTCCCAGGACTTCTTGGCGCGCCTCGGCCTGTGTCAGAGCTCTGCTATTTTGAGCGGTGCAGTAAAATAAAGCCGGTGTTGTGCTAACGGAGGAGCGTCAGGACGGATGAGTCACTGAGTCCACCTTACACGTGTCCCCGGTTCCCCTCTTCCAGTTCCCCAGACTCATAATTACTAAGGCCGCCAGGTACGAGAGAACTGTTCGGCTGAAAGTAAACCCTTATACACACAGGGCGGCCATAAAACATTAAAACCGCCGGCCTAATCTGGTGTAGTCCCCCCCCCTCCCCCTTGTGCCGCCATAACCGCTCTGAGCCGTCCTCTGAAGGTGTCCTGTGACCGTGAGATATTAGGAGTTTTCCCGGATTTTCAGTCAGTGTATGATCAGTGGAGGTCCGACTCCCCGCACCCCTGACCATTAACCGTGGAAATTTGCGCAGGAACTACACAACCCCGGCAACGACTTCCAGAGCTACTCTGGATCATGTGATCGGTGGGGGTGCCAGGTGTTGGACCCCACCTATCTGATATTGATGATTGAGGACTCATGCCCACCACCGTATGTATTTAGCAGTCTGCAAAAAATACGAATGACGTCCGTGTGCATTCCGTATTTTTACGGAACAGAACAGCTGGCCTCTAATAGAACAGTCCTATCCTGGTCCGTAATGCGGACAATAATAGGACATGTTCTATTTTTTTGCGGAACAGAATGCACACGGAATAACTTTTTTTTTTTTGCGGACCCATTTAACAGAATGGTACCGCATACGGTCCGCAAAAAAAACGAATGGACACGGAAAGAAAATAGGTTCGTGTGCATGAGCCCTAAGGCCCCTTTCACACGAGCTAGTTTTCCACACGGGTGAAAATCGCAGCATGTTCTTTATTCTACGTTTTTCACGCAGCCCTGGCTCCATAGAAGTGAATGGGGCTTCAGTGAAAAACGCATTGCGTCCTGAAGCAAGTGCGGATACAATGGGTTTTTCACTGATGGTTGCTAAGAGATGTTGTTTGTAAACCTTCAGTTTTTTATCACGCGCGTGAAAAACGCATCAAAACGCATCGCACCCGTGAGGAAAAAACTGAACGCAAGCAAAGACAAAACTGACTGAACTTGCTTGCAAAGTGATGCGAGTTTTCCTGAACGCATCCGGACCTAATCCGTGACGCTCGTGTGAAAGAGGCCTAATACTGAGGATAGGTCATCAATATTTAAAATCCTGGACAACCCCTTTAATTGCTGGAATTTGCGAGCTGAGGCCTCTATGCATTGAGTGCACATCAGTGAGCCTTTGACGCTTCGCGTTTGTCGATCCTTAGACCGCTTCTCGTAGTTTCTATCCACCGTATACCGGCTGTTTTGGAGATGTGCCGACCCTGGTGTCTAGCCTTACCCTCGTCCGTTTTTCTTTCTCTATGAACTGACTGCCACTTGCTGCCTAAGGTTGTGTTCTCACGTTGCAGTCGCGGTCTTCCAAAAACACTGCAGTTCAGCTGTGATTTCGTAAAAAATGCGTCAAAAACTTCGCAGTCTCATATATCGAGCTCTTGACAGGTGTAATTGTCATGAGATAATCAATGTCATTAATAATACATTAATTATTATAATACATTAATTAATTAATGGTTTCAGTATTATGGTGGACTGCGTATATACCCCAGACCACACGTTACACGGACGACTAGTCGTTTGGTTGGTTGCCTGTAATGCCACATTTCCCCTGTAGACGGCGCTGCAGGGAGACCGAGCAGCCAATGGCCAATTCTCCTAGTGAAACCAAGCAATTTGCCGGTGGTCTTGAAAGCCGGACCCTGGTTTTAACGGGGTTGTACATGATTAAACAGCCCGTTTAATACGACGCTGATCATTAGGGATAAGGGGCGCCGCCTGCTTTGCTCGCTGTACTATTCTCGGCACCAGGAGAACTTCTGGAGCCAGGCTGGCGCTTTATTGACAGTGTGACAGATGGCCTGGAAAACACACGGCTCATTCTCCTCATCACAGCAAACTGAGCAGACAGATGAACGAGAGTCTCAAAGATTTCAAGTCTTCATCTTCTTGGTCCTGATCATAGGTTGCAGGGGCCGGAGACGTCTGAGGGGAAATCTAATGGGAACTGTGCTCTTAGCAACCAATCACAGGACAGCTTTCATTTGTGAGCAGCAGAATAGGAAATGAAAGCTAAACTTGGATTGGTTTTGGCAGTTTTCCGGCCAACCAATCGCAGCGCAGCTTTCATTTCTGAGCAATAGAATAGGAAATGAAAGCGAAACTGGGATTGGTTTGGGCAGTTTTTATGACAACCAATCACAGCGCAGCTTTCATTTCTGAGCAGCAGAACAGGAAATGAAAGCTACACTGGGATTGGTTTGGGCAGTTTTTATGACAACCAATCACAGCGCAGCTTTCATTTCTGAGCAGCAGAATAGGAAATGAAAGCTACACTGGGATTGGTTTGGGCAGTTTTCATGGCAACCTATCACAGTGCAGCTTTCAGTTTTCCACAGCAGAATGCAAAATGAAAGCAGTGGTGTGATAGGTTGCTATGGGCAACAAAGAGAGGTTCATTCACCTGTTAAACATTCCCTTGGCAAAATTAGTGCTCGGGTAGGGACCCCAACTGCTTCATTTAAAGGGATTGTCCAAGATAATGAAAAATCTCACACATGCCTCTGAATACTGTAAAATAAAAAATTATGGCATACCTACCTGCTTCTCCGACACCATTCTTCTGGCTGCTGGTCCTCAGGCCACTGCTTATTTACTGACTGCAGCAGTGATGTTCAGGTGATTGGTGTGTAACTACTGCAGCCAATCACTGCCCTCAGCAGTATACAGACGGCAGTATGACCGTGATTGACTGCAGCAGTGCAGCATGATTTTGAGCTATCTCGGACAAACCCTATAAAGCGGTTGTCCAGGTTTTGAAAAGCATATGGCTGCTTTCTAGCAAAAACCTCACCACCCCTGTCCAGGGTCCTTAGGAAGAAATTGAGCAGAGCTGCAATACCACACACACAACCTGTGGACAGGGGTGGTGCTGTTTTTGTAAGAAAGCAGCCATGTTTTTAGAATCCTGGACCACCCCTTTAAGGGCCACCTCTAGTTTTGGGGGAATTGATATACAATAGCCATTCCATAATACAGTATTTATCAGTATAATTTTGTGTGGCTAGTATTATTTTATGTCAGTATTATATTCCCATCATCTACTGTGATGGCATATTGCTGGGATATGACATGACTGTGTGATTAGTGGGGGTGTGACAGTACACTCGAATAATCCAGGGTGCTGATCAGTAGTCAAACCATATAGTACCACAAATACCAGAAAGGCTATACAAGGGGGACTGTGCAAAGCACAGGGGGTGTTACAAAGCGGTGCTCAAAGGATTCAGTCCCGCCTCCTGGTGCTCCAATTGTTAATTTGCATATGAATAAAACCACATATATATCTGCTTGTTTAGTATCAAGACCACCAGCTAGGGCTACATGGTGATTTTGGCACGGGCGAATACAGGAGCGCAGCTCGTGAATGACTGATGCTGTGGGGTGGAGTTTGCTTACAAAGCACCCAGCGGTACTGTATCACCTCCAGATCCACAATACAGGCCATGTGTGTGAGTACGGCTGGATCTGGAGCAAACAAGAATGTTTCCATTCACTGAAAGCAAGCAGGGATCCTAAATAGGGGGAAATATAAGTTAATTGTGGTCATCTTGAATGAACACAATAGTGGATAATAGCCCTTGCCTGTCACTGACAACCTCTGTGTCTCAGAGAGAAGTTGTCAGTATAATCTCTGTGTGAGGAGTTGGCAGCGGATACAAGTGGCGAGCACAGCTGACGCGGTAATGACGGTCCTAGCCACCTCTCCGTGACCCGCGTCCTCATTCTTGACGTCCTTTCTGATCCTGATAAATAAACCGAGTTTGTTGTTCAGTAGAAAATAAAATTTATTGAAAGAAGGATTTGGCTTTTCCTGATTCCACGTGTTTTGTCAGCAATAACAAATCTGGAGGACAATGGGTCCCGTCTGATTGCTCTCCATGTCTGCAATCTCTCAAGGACATGTCTGGTCTGTAGATCTCATTTACATTGTACAGTGTTTTCCCATTCTTTGCACTGTCTGGCGGCATACAGGCTCATTCTCCTTTTAAAAACTCCATCCCTGACCCAGGTTGCATTGTGACATGAAATAACAGAGGTGTGTATTATGATGTTCTGCAGCAGCTGAGGTATGTATTAGGAGGTTCTGCAGAAGCTGAGGTGTGTATTATGATGTTCCGCAGCAGCTGAGGTGTGTATTAGGAGGTTCTGCAGCAGCTGAGGTGTGTATTAGGAGGTTCTGCAGCAGCTGAGGTGTGTATTAGGAGGTTGTGCAGCAGCTGAGGTGTGTATTAGGAGGTTGTGCAGCAGCTGAGGTGTGTATTATGAGGTTCTGCAGCGGCTGAGGTGTGTTTAGGAGGTTCTGCGCAGGAGGTGTGTATTAGGAGGTTGTGCAGCAGCTGAGGTGTGTATATGAGGTTTGCAGCAGCTGAGGTGTGTATTAGAAGGTTCTGCAGCGGCTGAGGTGTGTATTAGGAGGTTCTGCAGCAGCTGAGGTGTGTATTATGAGGTTCTGCAGCAGCTGAGATGTGTATTATGAGGTTCCGCAGCAGCTGAGATGTGTATTATGAGGCTCCACAGCAGCTGAGGTGTCTATTAGGAGGTTCTGCAGCAGCTGATGTGTGTATTATGGTGTTCTGCAGCAGCTGAGGTGTGTATTTGGAGGTTCTGCAGCAGCTGAGGTGTGTATTATGATGTTCTGCAGCAGCTGAGGTGTGTATTATGCAGGGCTGTGGAGTCGGTAAGCCAAAGCCCCGACTCCGACTCCTCAATTTCCCCTCACCCCGACTCCGACTCCGACTCCTACTCCCTCATACATGGAGCATGTTTAAGTGATAACTTTAAACAAATTTGCATAAAATCAATAGTACAAATAAGTCATGACAAAAACAGTTTGTAATCTATCAGGCTTCTCTGGGTACAGCTCACTTAGGGCCTGATCAGAGGTGTAGCTAGAGGTTCAGCACATGGGGGGGCGAAACATACTTGAGTGGGCCCCCCACTTATTGGCTTCCCAAACGCACGTTTCCAGCTTCACAGGCACATACTACTAGTTGTGGTTATAATACTGTATTAGCAAGATGACTGTATAAACTGCTAGATCTATGCTGTTAAGTACAGTACAATAGACTTTCTACATACCCTACTCTAAATACTCTACCACATAATGCAGTAAAATATAGGATTAATAGGAGTAAAAAAGGGGACTCCTATGTTAAAGGAAATCTGTCCCCAGCTTTTACATCACTAAACTAACAGTCCCTTGCCCCATCAGACTTCAGATCGGCTTAATGTGCCCCCATCAGACCTCAGATCAGCGTATTGTGCCCCCATTAGACCTCAGATCAGCAGAATATGCCCCCATCAGACCTCAGATCAGCAGAATATGCCCCCATCAGACCTCAGATCAGCAGAATGTGCCCCCATCAGACCTCAGATCAGCAGAATGTTCCCCCATCAGACCTCAGATCAATAGAATGTGCCCCCATCAGACCTCAGATCAGCAGAATGTGCCCCCATCAGACCTCAGATCAGCAGAATGTGCCCCCATCAGACCTCAGATCAATAGAATGTGCCCCCATCAGACCTCAGATCAGCAGAATGTGCCCCCATCAGACCTCAGATCAGCAGAATGTGCCCCCATCAGACCTCAGATCAGCAGAATGTGCCCCCATCAGACCTCAGATCAGCAGAATGTGCCCCCATCAGACCTCAGATCAGCAGAATGTGCCCCCATCAGACCTCAGATCAGCAGAATGTGCCCCCATCAGACCTCAGATCATCAGAATGTGCCCCCATCAGACCTCAGATCAGCGTCTTGTGCCCCCATCAGACTCCATAATGGAAGCGCTCACTTGTATTCGCCTGATTGTACTAAGGCCATCCCTGCTTGGCCCCCCCAGAGGTATTGGGCCCGGAGCATCGCCTCCCCTGCCCCCTCTCCCCCCCCAGTAGCTACGCCTCTGGGCCTGATGTATGAAAACTGTCTAGGTCTAAGACTTTTTTTGTTGCCCATAGCAACCAATCAGAGCTCCCCTTTCATTTCTCCAGAGCACTATATGAAATGAAAGGGGAGCTCTGATTGGTTGCTATGGGCAACAAAGAACCTTCTACACCTAGACAGTTTTCATACATAAGGCTCTAGGTGTTTTACATCAGCAGATAGAAGCCATGAGAGCAGCTAACCTCTCCAAACATGAGCTCAGAGGAAACATAAAGCATCAGAGAGAACATGCACTGGACATAAAGGGCAGTACACAGTCATCTCAACTAAAAGCCGAAATCCTTAGATCAGGATAGAACAGACATTTATAGGACATTTCATCATTTTCACAAATTCTTATAAAAATATATTCAGCACTGAACTAAATGTACTAATTCATTATATATTTTAGGAGTCGGAGTCTGTCCATTTTATACCGACTCCGACTCCACCAAAATGGTGACCGACTCCACGACTCCGACTCCACAGCCCTGGTATTATGAGGCTCTGCAGCAGCTGAGGTGTGTATTAGGAGGTTCTGCAGCACTGAGGTGTGTATTATGAGGTTCTGCAGCAGCAGAGGTGTGTATTAGGAGGTTCTGCAGCAGCAGAGGTGTGTATTAGGAGGTTCTGCAGCAACTGAGGGTATGTTAGGAGGTTCTGCAGCAACTGAGGTGTGTATTAGGAGGTTCTGCAGCAGCTGAGGTGTGTATTAGGAGGTTCTGCAGCAGCTGAGGTGTGTATTAGGAGGTTCTGCAGCAGCTGAGGTGTGTATTAGGAGGTTCTGCAGCAGCTGAGGTGTGTATTAGGAGGTTCCTTGGCTCCGCAGCAGCTGAGGTGTGTATTAGGAGGTTCTGCAGCAGCTGAGTGTGTATTAGGAGGTTCCGCAGCAGCTGAGGTGTGTATTAGGAGGTTCCGCAGCAGCTGAGGTGTGTATTTAGGAGGTTCTGCAGCAGCTGAGGTGTGTATTAGGAGGTTCTGCAGCAGCTGAGGGTGTGTATTAGGAGGTTCTGCAGCAGCTGAGGTGTGTATTATGGAGGTTCTGCAGCAGCTGAGGTGTGTATTAGGAGGTTCTGCAGCAGCTGAGGTGTGTGTATTAGGAGGTTCTGCAGCAGCTGAGGTGTGTATTAGGAGGTTCTGCAGCAGCTGAGGTGTGTATTAGGAGGTTCTGCAGCAGCTGAGGTGTGTATTTATGAGGTTCTGCAGCAGCTGAGGTGTGTATTAGGAGGTTCTGGCAGCAGCTGAGGTGTGTATTAGGAGGTTCTGCAGCAGCTGAGGTGTGTATTAGGAGGTTCTGCAGCAGCTGAGGTGTGTATTAAGAGGTTCTGCAGGTGTGTATTAGGAGGTTCTGCAGCAGCTGAGGTGTGTATTAGGAGGTTCTGCAGCAGCTGAGGTGTGTATTAGGAGGTTCTGCAGCAGCTGAGGTGTGTATTAGGAGGTTCTGCAGCAGCTGAGGTGTGTATTAGGAGGTTCTGCAGCAGCTGAGGTGTGTATTAGGAGGTTCTGCAGCAGCTGAGGTGTGTATTAGGAGGTTCTGCAGCAGCTGAGGTGTGTATTAGGAGGTTCCGCAGCAGCTGAGGTGTGTATTAGGAGGTTCTGCAGCAGCTGAGGTGTGTATTAGGAGGTTCTGCAGCAGCTGAGGTGTGTATTAGGAGGTTCTGCAGCAGCTGAGGTGTGTATTAGGAGGTTCTGCAGCAGCTGAGGTGTGTATTAGGAGGTTCTGCAGCAGCTGAGGTGTGTATTAGGAGGTTCTGCAGCAGCTGAGGTGTGTATTAGGAGGTTCCGCAGCAGCTGAGGTGTGTATTAGGAGGTTCTGCAGCAGCTGAGGTGTGTATTAGGAGGTTCTGAAGCAGCTGAGGTGTGTATTAGGAGGTTCTGCAGCAGCTGAGGTGTGTATTATGAGGTTCTGCAGCAGCTGAGGTGTGTATTATGAGGTTCTGCAGCAGCTGAGGTGTGTATTAGGAGTTCTGCAGCAGCTGAGGTGTGTATTAGGAGGTTCTGCAGCAGCTGAGGTGTGTATTAGGAGGTTCTGCAGCAGCTGAGGTGTGTATTAGGAGGTTCTGCAGCAGCTGAGCTGAGGTGTGTATTAGGAGGTTTCTGCAGCAGCTGAGGTGTGTATTATGAGGTTCCGCAGCAGCTGAGGTGTGTATTAGGAGGTTCTGCAGCAGCTGAGGTGTGTATTAGGAGGTTCTGCAGCAGCTGAGGTGTGTATTAGGAGGTTCTGCAGCAGCTGAGGTGTGTATTAGGAGGTTCTGCAGCAGCTGAGGTGTGTATTAGGAGGTTCTGCAGCAGCTGAGTGTGTATTAGTTCTGTAGTCAGTGGTTTACAGAGACCTTTGGCAGGAAAAGATAAGCAGTGCCCAGGTAGCGCCGCTCATCCTCTATCCCAGGCTGTCATGCAGTAGAGGAGCCCGGGTCAGGTGCGGGTCAGCTTTTCCCCCCTATGATCTCTCTTTCGTGTCGCTCAGTATTCGTGCCATATCTCGGAGGTCTGATTATTGGCCGCGGTGGGTCCGGCTTACTGCCGCTTTAAGGTTATCATATGGTAACAGGATTTGTGGGCACGTAAACCTTAACCCCGCTGTAAATCACATAAGCTCAGACATCACCAGTCACAGGGCATATAACCTGCTCAGTGCGGGTCTGGGGGCTGCACACGGAACGTTCCCGCTGACATGTTCTGCTACAAGGTACGGTAATATTCCTTTATCACATCCTAGCTGAACGAAACGCGCCGGAGCCGTATCATTTTTAATTAGTGCTTATTCTGGAGAATTAATCTGTGACCCCGCCGCTGCTTGCTGATGGCAGATACGCTGTATACCTGCAGAATATTGTTTGTAACAATCATTATCTGATAGGTGGGTATCCGGAGAAGCCCCTTGGGTAGTTTCTTTGTCCCGTTCACCCACCACGACCGGGGCTGCCTTAGATTTCCCTTCACGGTGGGCATAGGTGTGCCTGCCACTGATGCCCCTGAATTGCATGGCATGGAGGTTGGGGTTATTCCGCAGCAAAATCCCCAACTGATGCATATTTTTCCGTAGATTGGTTGCACATTTTTCTGCAAAAGCCTCCGGTAGGTTTGCTGCAAAGTCTGCCACCGACTACTCTCCTCAAAAGGGATGTTCCCAATGGGGACATTGGTGGCATATTGCTAGGCTATGCCATCAATGTCTGATAGGTGTGTGTCCTACCTGTGGGACTTACACCTATTTCCAGAATGTGGCCCCGAAGTGAAGTCGATCACACCGCGCATGTGCAGCCACCCTCCATTCATTGCTATGGGAGTTCTGAAAATAGCTGAGCACTGGCTCTGTTATTTCTGGCAGTCCTGTAGCGGTGAACGGAGAGTTGGCCGCGCTTGCGCAGTGTGGTCTCCATTCTCCATAAATAGCTGCGCGCACTCCCATAGTCCCTTAGCAACGAATGGAGGGTGCGATGCCCTGTCCTTCACTTGGGAAGGCGGTGGGCCCATTCAGGAGATAGGCGCGGCTCCCAGAGGTGGGAATTGCACATATTTTATATTGATGGTATATCCTAGCAATATGCCGTCAAGGTCCCAGTTGGGACAACCCCTTTAATTTACATCCCATATGGATGTACTCTGAGCCCTTGAATTCCCTGGATCGGCTGATTTCTGACCTTTGTGACATTGAAAAATCCCTTGAAGGGGTATTCCTGTTGTAACGATTTACTCCCCTATCAAAAAGGATAGTGGATAGCTGTTAAAGTGTAACTGTCATGAATTTTTTTTATTTGTGTAATGTGTAGGGGCAGTGATACTGACCATTTTTGTAATATACTTTAATTACTGAAATTGTACATTTCTAGTAGAAAAATAACCCTAAAGTGGCCCATTTTGAGCCTTAGCGACGCTCCTCTGTCTTCTGTTTACATAACAGTGGAGACTTGCTCATGACTGACCGTGTTATGTAAACAGAAGACAGAGGAGCGTTGCTAAGGCTCAAAATGGGCCACTTTACAGCTATTTTTCTACTAGAAATGTACAATTTCAGTAATTAAAGTATATTACAAAAATGGTCAGCATCACTGCCCCTACACATTACACAAATAAAAAAAAGAATGACCGTTACACTTTAAATTGGTGTGGGGCCCCCAATGATCGCTAGAAAGGGGACATTTTACCCTGTGTCGACCCCAGAAATGAATGGAGCAGCTGGCTGAACATTCACCCTTCCACTCCATTCATCTCGATGGGACTGCTGGACATAGCTGGGGGTCCTCGTCCTGGTGATCAATGGGTTCCCCCTCCAATCTAATAGTTATCCCCTATCCTCTGAATACCCCTTTAAATCATGCTTGAGAAAGACCCCTGCGTGGGTCGAAACGCCACGTCATACACGGAGGAATAAAGGCTGTTTGTCACTCCTTCTATTGTTGTATCTATTCTTACTGTCAGTGAATGGAAATCCTTTTCACAGCTGAGAATTTGCTACAATTGTATCCAGATTAGATCTGTGTGTGAAATGCTTCAGCACCGCAAACCTCCCCCCTGTCTGATAGTTTGTTACAATGTATCAGTTTGCCTGTTCACCTTGCATTGTCTAGACTAGATGCAATTGCAAACGCTCAACCGCTTTCTAACAATAAACATTCACTGACAGCAAGCAGGGATCTAGAAAAGGAAGAGGGGCTGAACCACAAGGTTTAGGAAGGTGTGAAACTTTTCCTTAAAAACTTTATCCTAATTATCTAAAGGGGTTTTCGAGCACCTCTTTCCTGCCTGATCTGACATTGGGTATGGGTGTGGGGCGCTGCCGTGATGTTGTCCAGGCCGGCACCAGGAAAGTATCGTATTAATCTTAATAGGGCTCATTCATGATACTGTCTGGGCATCTGACGGTTGCATCGGCAACTGTCCCGCCGGCGTGCAGTGGTTTCTCTCTGGGCAGCCCCGTAAAAAGGGTTTTCCGATGAGGTCAACCTCTGTCCATCTACCCTATTAGCATTAGCGGTCATTGCTGCTGAGGATGCTATCCCCTGCCGGTCTCTACCTCCTGGTCACTATAGGTTCAGGACCTGGAAAGCATCAGAACGGGAGCTGCGGTGCCTCATCAAGGCGACTTTGACGTCTTTTATTCGTATTTACCAGTTGGACAACCCTTTAACCAATTAGATTACCAGTCGGTCAGATAACCATTGGGCGTAATGAGATCGGGGACAAGGTGGGGGGGTAGGTGGTCCTTGAGAGGGGCAGAAAAAGGACAGTGCACATATATCTGACTTGTGAGGGCAGCGGCATTTAGATTGATCGACTAGGAAGTTGGGTCTGCCGGTGGAGAAAGCGGACAGTGTCCTGAAGTCCTGGATTTTCTGAAGTTTGTCCTGTCCTCAAAATAAGGTTGTTAGCTTTTTACTGACTCTCATCATTCTCTTCAGAATAGTCTAGGGTAGGTTGTTTTGGGCGAGTTGGGCGATTGGCTCAGGAGACCCGTTCCAGGTTGTCACCAAGCATTGCCTTCAGAAAAGTTTAGGGTAGGCTGTTTTCAGGGTAGGGTGATTGGCTTGGGGGACTCGTTCCAGGTTTTTACCAAGAATTGCCTTCAGAAAAGTCTAGGGTAGGTTGTTTTCAAGGTTGGGTGATTGGCTCTGGGGACTCGTCCCAGGTTGTCACCAAGCATTGCCTTCAGAAAAGTCTAGGGTAGGTTGTTTTCAAGGTTGGGCGATTGGCTCGGGAGACCCGTTCCAGGTTGTCACCAAGCATTGTCTTCAGAAAAGTCTAGGGTAGGTTGTTTTCAAGGTTGGGTGATTGGCTCGGGGGACTCGTTCCAGGTTGTCATCAAGCATTGCCTTCAGAAAAGTCTAGGGTAGGTTGTTTTCAGGGTAGGGTGATTGGCTTGGGGGACTCGTTCCAGGTTTTTACAGAATTGCCTTCAGAAAAGTCTAGGGTAGGTTGTTTTCAAGGTTGGGTGATTGGCTCTGGGGACTCGTCCCAGGTTGTCACCAAGCATTGCCTTCAGAAAAGTCTAGGGTAGGTTGTTTTCAAGGTTGGGCGATTGGCTCGGGAGACCCGTTCCAGGTTGTCACCAAGCATTGTCTTCAGAAAAGTCTAGGGTAGGTTGTTTTCAAGGTTGGGTGATTGGCTCGGGGGACTCGTTCCAGGTTGTCATCAAGCATTGCCTTCAGAAAAGTCTAGGGTAGGTTGTTTTCAAGGTTGGATGATTGCCTCTGGAGACTCCTTTCAGTTGGTCACAAAGCATTGCCTTCAGAATAGTCTAGGGTAGGTTGTGTTCAGGTTTGGGCGATTGGCTCGGGGGACTCATTCCAAGTTGTCTCCAAAACCGATACAAATGCAATAAATTTTGAGGCAGGTCCCCCAGGTCTAGGATATCCTCGGTAGTGGGGTGTAGCCAGGTACTGTATGGTCTATGCCTGTCGAGATTAAATACCATGTAACCAACATGTGGGTGCTCATGAAGCGTCGGCCTGTCCTTTTCCAAATTTGAGTGTGTCATCTCTGTGATGTTCTCAGAATACGTTGTGATCTTGAGCCCGTCCGCTACATCGTGGTGACCATACTCTAGGGTTACTTGCCATTTATGCTGTACTAGAGATGTAAACTGTAAGTTTTACCCATAAGTTCATAAGCGTGTGCACCAAATGAGATCTTGGCACAAGTCGTATAACAGCCGCCGCCAATCTCTAAATGTGATTTGCAGGATTAGCGTGGAGCTTTGCAGGAGAAACGCTCTTCTGGGCGCTTGGTTAAATTGATTGTGTCATTAACTTCTTAGGTTGCTGTAATCTGCGAAAGGAGCTGTGAGTGCTTCACAGGAGCGGTGACGAAGGCCGATCTGCTGCTCACCGTGTGAACTGATCTGTTTAAGATAATTCAGTATATATCATTTGTTCTATGTTGTGCCGTACTTCACAATGTTCACTGCAGTTGCTGAGAGAATGCCGTGGTCTGTTAGTGATATGTGTAGAAGTGTGGCCCCTAAAAATGTGGGTCATTGTTCTCTCTAAGCCACTGAAACTCTAACCCAAAGCTGCATTAAAAATATTGTGGTATAGCGGCCAAATAAATTGGCGAAGAGGTTATCAGCACCCCTGATGGTCTAGGACAGAAAGGGAGTTAATGTTTGTCTTGTTGGTGGTCTAGGGCAGGGTAGGGTTTAAAAGGGATCTGTCAGCACTGAAATGCCTTTAAGTTGCGGTAAACACTTCAGCTTCACTGATGCTATTCAATGTTTACTGTAGGTACTTCTGTGCTGACAGAGTATCCCTGGTGGTCTAGGGCAGAGAAAGCTTATTTTCTATTGCTGGTGGTCTATCACAGGGATGGTGGTTAATATTATTTCCCCCCGATGGCCTAGGGAATGTGAGGGCTTCATGTCTATATCAGTGGTGGACTAAGGCAGTAGGGGATCTAATTTAAAGGGAACCTGTCATCAACTTTATGCTAACCTCACGGAGCACAGTATAAAATAGTGACAGAAATGCTGATTTCAGCGGTGTGTCACTCATGAGCTAATAGTAAATTGTTGCCGAGAAGCAGCATCATAATCACTGCAGCCCAGGCCTTGAAAAGAGTCAAATCTACCTGAGAAGAGTCATGGTTATTCCTAATCTCCTGCTCTCCCCCATCTGCTGATGATTGGCAGTTCTCTCCTAGAGAGAAAGGGAGAAAACTAGGTAGAAGCCTGTCAGTCATCAGCAGGTGAGCGGGGAGGGCAGGAATTTGTGAATAACCAGGACTCTTCTCAGGTGGCCGGGACTCTTTTCCAGGCCTAATCTGCAATGATTGAGATGTTGGTTCTCAGGAACCACTTACTTTTAACTCATAAATGACAGACCACTGAAATCAGCTCACCTGTCTGTACTTTATTCTGCCGTTAGTATGGGCAGCATAAAATTGATGAGAGGTTCCCTTTAAGTATCCTTGATGGTTTAGGGAACAAAATGGTGTAATGTAAGTATGACTCTTGGTATTTTCATTGGTAATTTCTTTAGTCTAAAGTAAAGTAAGTATCCCTGATGGTCAACAACACATAAGCAGTTAATGGCTGGTGGTCTAAGGCAGTGAAGAACATACAGTTAGTAGTACTGGTGGTCTTAGACAGTGATGGGGTTCTTTATCACTGGGGGTATAAAACAGTGATGGACTTAATGTTAGTATTGCTGCTGGTTTAGGACAGAGAAGGAGTTTGTCAGTATCCCTGGTAGTCTAGGGCAGAGAAGGTGATACTGTCAATACCCCTGTTGGTCTCGGACAGGTAAAGGGTTTATGTCAGTATCCCTCATTCAGGGAATGGGATTTATGTTAGTATCCCTGGTTTTCTGGGACAGAGAAGGGGTTAATGTCAGTATCCCTGTTTTCCTATGGCAAGGAAGGGGGTTTATTTCAGTAATTTCAAGAGGTGGTCTAGGGCAGGGAAGAGGAATTGTCAGTATTCTTGATGACCTGGGACAGCGAAGGAGATTATGTCAGTATTCCTGGTGGTCTAGGGCAGAAAAGGGAGTTTATCTCTGTATCCCTGGTGCAGAGAAGGGGATTATGTCAGTATCCCTGGTGGTTTAGTGTATGGAAGGGGGTTTATGTCCGTATCACAGGTACAAGGAACGGGGTCTATGTCAGTATTCCTGGTGGCATGGGGCAGAGGAGGAGGTAATGCCAGTACCCCTGATAGTCTAGGTCAGAGAAGGGGATTATGTGAATATCCCTGGTGGTTTATTGTATGGAAGGGGGGTTTATGTCAGTATCACTGCTGCAGGTAAGAGGATTTGTCAGTATTCCTGGTGGTCTGGGACAGAGAAGGGGTCAATGTCAATATCCCTGGTTTCTTGGGAGAAATTAGGGGATAGTGTCAATATCCCTGGTGTCCACGGGCAGGGAAGGGAGGCTATGTCAGAGAAAGTCTTTGTCATTATTCCTGGTGGTCTAGGCCAGAAGAAGGGTTTATGTCTGAGTACCTGGGAGCTGGAGCACCCTGACAAGGTTTCCAAGTCTGTTGTTGTACCCTGACATCCTGAAGGGGGATGTGTTCTGGGGTGGTGGCACCCTGATATGTGTAGGGATGTTATAGGGCAGCATTATCCTGACACATGGGGGCAGTGGAGTTCCAGGAGGGTAGGTTCCTGACATCCGGTGGAGCCATAGGGCAGCGGTGGTATCCTGCTGATTTTCTTTTTCTTTTTTGCACTTTATTAGCTTGCCCAGTTCCGGCAACGTAAAGGACAGACTGATGGCCAGAATACAGCCAAAAAGAGCAAGAAGAAAAAGACGTCCTCCAGCTCCAAGCAGCGCGACCACTCTGATCTAGTGTCAGAAGCCGGCTTATCCCAGAGAGATGACGCCCTGTCCCAGACCGCTCCCGGTGGAGCAGGTACCACCGCCGAGTTCACCATCATGAGAACACTGCCCCAGGGGGAAATGATCCAGCACGACAGGACTTACACCATAGAGGTCAGTAGCCCTGTATATGTCACATTGTAAGGGACGGGTTATCTGTCGTACATCCTACTAAACCTTGTCTAGATGGTGCACTGTGTCTGAGACTAGATATGGTGGCTTGTCATCTGTACACACCAACCACGTGAAACTGCCGAGAAAAAGGTTTCTCCACTAGAGAACGGAGATTAGAGTTGTCACCCAGCGCTCATTGTGACTGTTGCTAGGCAACCTCTTAAACATGATCCAGAAACTGTAGACTAAAAAGCCTCAATCATGGAGCTTGGAGCAGGCCACATTCTTAAAGGGGTTGTGTCTGATGAGACAAACCCTTTAACTGACAGTCCTCACATCCCCAATGCAACAATTCCTGCCCCTGTTCTTCCATATTCTTCCATATCAGATGGATCCTAATCATCACTCACATCAGCGCCCGCAGGTAAATGCCACTATGTCAACCTTGTAGAGCGTGGACATTGATGACAAAATTGGTCAAGCACAGAATGTAGGCAGGAAGAGTTGTCACGTGGACACAGGTTTAGAGAAGCAGCAGACATTGGCTTCTTCAGCATTGAAGTGCACACACACACTGGCTAAAGGGCCTTTTACATAGCACCTCCGGGGTTCTCCTTAAAGGGCATCTGTCAGCAGTTTTGTCCCTATGACACTGGCTGTCCTGTTACATGTACTCTTGGCAGCTGAAGACATCTGTGTTGGTCCCATGTTCATATGTGCCCGCATTGCTGAGAATAATGAGGTTTTAATATATGCAAATGAGCCTCTAGGAGCAACGGGGGCGTTACCATTACACCTAGAGGCTCCGCTCTACCTGCAACTGCTGCTCCTTGTTCACTTTGATTGACAGGGCCAGGCAGTGAAAATGTCATCATGTCTGGTCCTATCAACCAGCAGTTGCAGAGAGAGCAGAGCCTCTAGGTGTAATGGTAACGCCCCCGTTGCTCCTAGAGGCTCATTTGCATATAATAAAACATCATTTTTCTCAGCAATGCGGACACATATGAACATGGGACCAACACAGACGCCTTCAGCTGCCAAGTGCACATGTAACAGGTCAGCCAGTGTCATAGGTACAAAACTGCTGACAGATGCCCTTTAATAACGAGACCTATGGAGGGTTTTCTATTAATTAGAGGGAACCTTATTCAAATAGGTTTTGTTTTAATCGCAGCCTGAGAGTGAAGTTTCCACCACCGCTGAGGATTATAGCTCTGAGGTAAGCGAGGTGCCCGCATGCTGCATGCAGATCAGACGGCCCCGGTGAATGCTCTCATTCATGAATGTCACATTTTGTTTTTTGGCTTTTTGTGCCGTTCCGAGCTGCGAATAAATTGCTCTTCTTCTCTCTCCGTATTTCTTTTCTCATCAATCACACCCAGATTATGTGATTATCTAGTTTGTGCTTCTGGTGTCATGATTTATACTTTTATTTCTTCCTTTGATGTTTTGTTCGTTCATATTTTTCTAATAGAGTGAATATATGACATAGAAAAAATGGCGTAAAATACATTGCTCTCCCATCGCTCCTGTACGGTCTGTTAGCTCCGGTTGTAGGAGGGATGGTAAGATGTCCAAACCTTCGCTGTCAATCTATTACTAAAAATTCTCTGCTTTCACACTTGCATTTTTGCTGGATCCGGCAGGGTTCAGCAAAAACGCTTCCGTCACGATAATACAGCCGTCTGCATCCGTTATGAACGGATCCGGTTGTATTATCTATAACAAAGCCAAGACGGATCCGTCATGAACCCCACTGAAAGTCAATGGGGGACGGATCCATTTTCTATTGTGTCAGATTGTGTGAGAGAAAACGGATCCGTCCCATTGACTTGCATTGTGGGTCATGACGGATCCGTCTTGCTCCGCATCCCAGGATGGAAAGAAAACTACAACATGTTGCGGTTTGCTCTCCGGTCTGGGAGCGCAGCTAAACTGAACGGAATGCATTCTGGTGACTCCGCTCTGTTCAGTTCAGTTTTGTCCTCGTTGACAATGAATGGGGACAAAACGGAAGCCTTTTTTCCTGGTATTAAGCCCCTATGACGGATCTCAATACCGGAAAACAAACGCTAGTGTGAAAGTAACCTTAAAAGGGTTCTCGTATAAGTCTCTGATTAGGGGGGGGGGTCTGACACCCAGAACCCCTTGCAATCAGCTCTTTGAGAAGGCACCGGGGCTTGCAGTATCGCCCCTTCTCTTTGCTCACCAAGTACAGCGCCATACATTGTATAGTGGCTGTGCTCGGTATTGCAGCTCAGTCCCATTTACTTCAGTGGTGCAGAGCTGCACCTAGGCCTCGTGACTGATGAACGTGATGTCACATGGCCTAGGCAGAGTGTAAGAAGGTCACAGAGCTACAGAGAGGGCCTATGCCTTCCCAAACAGCTGATCGGCGGGGGTCCCGGGTTGTCAGCCCCCCCCACTGATCAGATACTGATGACCTATCCTGAGGATAGTTCATGAGTAAAAAATATCTTGGAAAGATCCTCAAGGTTAAAAAACCCTATTAGGAAACTCTGAATGCCATAGGCCTGGGTGCTGAATCTCCTTGAAGGGAACCTCTCACTTGAAAATGCGAATTAATATGGAAGCAGCATGTTATAGAGCAGGAGGAGCTGAGCAGATTGATATATAGTTTTGTAGGAAAAGATTCAGTGTAACTTGTATCTCATTTATATTTCTGCTCATTCTGGGCTGTAAAGTTCAGGAGGCGGTCCTATCAGTGATTGACAGAGGGAGGGCTGTCAGTCACTGATAGGACCTCCTCCTCATAGAGGGAAGACTGTCAGTCACTGATAGGAACCTCCTCCTCATAGAGGGAAGACTGTCAATCACTGATAGGACCTCCTCCTCATAGAGGGAAGGCTGTCAGTCACTGATAGGACCTCCTCCTCATACATGGAAGGCTGTCAATCACTGATAGGACCTCCTCCTCATAGAGGGAAGGATGTCAGTCACTGATAGGACCTCCTCCTCATAGAGGGAAGAATGTCAATCACTGATAGGACCTCCTCCTCATAGAGGGAAGACTGTCAATCACTGATAGGACCTCCTCCTCATAGAGGGAAGGCTGTCAATCACTGATAGGACCTCCTCCTCATAGAGGGAAGGATGTCAGTCACTGATAGGACCTCCTCCTCATAGAGGGAAGGCTGTCAATCACTGATAGGACCTCCTCCTCATAGAGGGAAGAATGTCAATCACTGATAGGACCTCCTCCTCATAGAGGGAAGAATGTCAATCACTGATAGGACCTCCTCCTCATAGAGAGAAGGCTGTCAATGACTGATAGGACCTCCTCCTCATAGAGGGAAGGCTGTCAATCACTGATAGGACCTCCTCCTCATAGAGGGAAGGCTGTCAGTCACTGATAGGACCTCCTCCTCATAGAGAAGGCTGTGAATGACTGATAGGACCTCCTCCTCATAGAGAGAAGGCTGTCAATCACTGATAGGACCTCCTCCTCATTGAGGGAAGGCTGTCAATCACTGATAGGACCTCCTCCTCATAGAGGGAAGGCTGTCAATCACTGATAGGACCTCCTCCTCATAGAGGGAAGGCTGTCAGTCACTGATAGGACCTCCTCCTCATAGAGGGAAGGCTGTCAATCACTGATAGGACCTCCTCCTCATAGAGGGAAGGCTGTCAATCACTGATAGACCTCCTCCTCATAGAGGGAAGGCTGTCAATCACTGATAGGACCGTCCTCCTCATAGAGGGAAGGCTGTCAGTCACTGATAGGACCTCCTCCTCATAGAGGGAAGGCTGTCAGTCACTGATAGGACCTCCTCCTCATAGAGGGAAGGCTGTCAGTCACTGATAGGACCTCCTCCTCATAGAGGGAAGGCTGTGAATGACTGATAGGACCTCCTCCTCATAGAGGGAAGGCTGTCAGTCACTGATAGGACCTCCTCCTCATAGAGGGAAGGCTGTCAATCACTGATACGACCTCCTCCTCATAGAGGGAAGGATGTCAGTCACTGATAGGACCGCCTCCTCATAGAGGGAAGGCTGTCAGTCACTGATACGACCTCCTCCTCATAGAGGGAAGGCTGTCAATCACTGATAGGACCTCCTCCTCATAGAGGGAAGGCTGTCAATCACTGATAGGACCTCCTCCTGGACTTCAGAGCCCAGAATGAGCTGGAAAATAAAGTGAATGAATACAAGTTTTACCAAATCTTTTCCCACAAAACTACATCAATCTGCTCAGCTCCTCCTGCTCTATAACCTGCTGCCTGCGGCTCAACCACCATGTTCAACGCGACAGGTTCCCTTTAAAGAGACCAGTCCGGTATGGAGACTTATTGGCAATGCTCCACAAGAAACAAATATGCAAAGAAGTATCTCCTAAGAAAAGAGAAGCATCTCGCCAGCGCCACCTACTGGAAGTGGTTCTTCGAGTCAAGATCTGACTTTCCTACAAGCCTTGTGATTTGACAAGAGTATATAGCCAAGTCAGATATCTATCCATAGACAGCTGTTTTTTGGGTGCTTGCTCCTTGCCTGTACCGCGGAGGTGCCAGCACCCTGAAACATCTGTCTACGGATGGATATCTGGCTTGGCTATATTAAATTGTCAAATCCCAAGGCTAGTGGGAAGTCAGATCTTGACCCATACATTTAGGTGGCCACTTCCAATAAGTGGCACTGGTGAGATGCTTCTCTTCTTTGGAGATGGCGTACCTCTTTGCAGAGGGAGGGTCCTTATATACAGGATCTTCATGGTCGGAGCGGAGAGCGATTTTAAAGATCGTCCTTCTCTGATGGACCCGTCCTGTCCTGCGTTAACCCCCTAACAGTTTTGCCGGAGTCCAGCTCGGGCAGTGGGAAAAATAGCTAACTGGAGGGGGAGGACTGTTTAGATGCTGCTATCTCCTCAATGGTAGCAGCTAGAAACATGCAACTGGTCTTGTTTGAAAACTGACATTCCAGGCTTTCATACTAAAATGATGACTAAAGCAACTGTTAGAAATTGAGTCAGGAATAATCGCGGGTAAAACATGTTTTTACTTTCAGCTGCATTCACAGCATCCCAATTCTAACAGCGATTTCTCCTCTGTTGCTTGGACTTTAGCTATTATTTTGGTATCCTTTTTCTAGCTGTCATTCTGGTATTGTCTGAAAGCTTGGAATGTTGGCTTTCAAACAAGACCAGTTTAATGTTTGCATGTTTCTAGCTGCTACCATTCAGGAGAAAATGGTATCATTTTTGTAGCTGTCATTCTGTTGTTGTCTGAAAGCTTGGAATGTCAGCTTTCAAACAAGACCAGTTGCATGTTTTTAGCTGCTACCATTCAGGAGATAGTAGCATCTAAAGCAGCCCTCCCTCCTCCAGTTAGCTACTTTTCTCACTGCTGGAGCTGAACTGGGGCAAAACAGTTAGGTGGTTAAGGCACCAGAATAAATTGGGGTGATTGGAGTCATCTCCTCGGCCATGACGGGTTGAAGCATACATTGCATTTTTATTAATTACTTGGATTAGATGTTCCCTTTAGCGGCAGCCCTAATCTCCATAAATGTGAGGACAGGACATGCGTCCGCCCAGACGTCTCGCGTCTCACAAGGGCTGTTGTCCCGGCCTATTTAGTGCTCCCCCCGGAGAGAAGCAGAATAGCAATCACACGAACAGCAGTCCGCTTGTTGTCACCAAGTGCAGCAAATCATTGACAATTTATCACAGCAAGAAAACGCCGCCATTCATATGTAAATAGCGTTCAGTCAGTTCTGTAACTTTCTAATACACTTTGTGTTTCAGAACTTCATCGTACTTGTAACAGTTTGCTGTCAGTGAACGGAGACGTCCTTGTTTACATCCAGAGGCTGAAAGCATGTACAGATCTAGTACTTCTCACAGCTGAGGTCCTGCTACAATTGTATCCAGACGAGGCAATCCTCTGTAAGCTGAGCTCCAGACTGCCAAATGTTTCTTTTACTGATACATTGTAACAAACGACCAGGAAGAGAGAGTGGTTTATGGGGCTGGTGAATTTACCTCCTGGAGGATTGTTTGGACTGGATACCATCGTAGCAAAGCTCTGGGCTGTGAGAAGTATGAGGCCAGTTTTGCATGTTTCGGCCGCCAAAGGTCCGCATCGGAACTACAGCGCCATCCGTTGTGTAGTGGACGGAGCTGGTTACTGCAGCGCTGCTACCATTCACTTCAGAGGGAGCCGCTCTGCAGTAACCAGCTCCTCTCCACTACACAATGCTGTGAAGTTCCAGCGCCAGAGCTACTCCTGAACAGCTCATCAGCAGGGGTGCAGGGTGCTGGACCTCCACCAGATATTGATGGTCTATCCTGAGTACAGACCATCAATAGTAAAATCCTCAACAAACCCCTTTAAAACAAGTTCTTATATTTAACCCCCTAACTGTTTTGCCAGAGTGGAGCTCCAGCAGTGGGAAAAGTAGCTACCTGGAGGGGGGAGGGCTGCTTTGTATGATGCTATCTCCTGAATGGTAGCAATTGATTATGTTTAAAAGCAGACAATCCAAGCTTTCAGACAATACCAAAATTATAGCAATACGTTCAGGACAGAGAAAGATATCACTGATAGAAATCGGGATGCTGTGAATGCAGCTGAAAATTAAAGTAAAGCAGGTCTTACTTGGGATTATTCCTGACTTGATTTCTAACAGTGATTTCTCCTTTGTTGCTTGCACTTCAGCTGTCATTTTGTATGAAAGCTTGGACTGTCAGCATTCAGACGTGACCAATTGCATGTTTCTAGCTGCTACCAGTGAGGAGATATCAGCATCTAAAGCAGCCCTCCCCCCTCCAGTTAGCTACTTTTCGCAGTACCCGAGCTAGACTCGGGCAAAACAGTTAGGTGGTTAATGTCCATTCACTTTGCATAAATCAATAGTACAGGCAAATATAAGAAACTTTGTAATATATACTATCAGAGAAAAGTGCCAGTTTCTCTACTTACCAGGTTGCCCTCCTTATATTAACTTTGTCCATCTTGAAAGATCGAGATGGACTCTTAGCTCACTCTTCCTCCCTCCTCCACTCTATGGGCATTTCTACAGAGATTGCTTCTCAGCAGTCATCTCATTATTATCACTAGAGATGAGCGAAGCGAGCTTCAGATGCTACATCCGAAGCAGCTTTGCTAAAAAAATTGTTATATTACTGTACGGAGATTATTCACGCAGAAGACTGAAATATGCACCCAAAATTCTCCATCTGAAAATGCCCTATTTTAGATAGTGTAAATACCGCCATCTACTTTTATTTCTAAATGCCTTTGTATCTACAACCACGTGTGGTACACTGGGACGCCCCCTAAATGCTGTTTGCGTCCCTCATTGTATGTCCTTATATCGAGCTCAGAGACTCCTGGTTATTATTTTCATCACAGGTAGTTGATGGCGGCTTTCCGTTACTGGCCAGCAGCACCGCCGACGTACTATGGGTACAGTATATCCTCTGCACCGTTATGTATCATTAACCCAACAGAACTAACTTACATCCAGCACCAAAGTGGTTAATCACGAGCAGCCCTGTTAATAACACACTAACAGGCACTGAACGCCCGCTCCCTCTCCGTCTTTTCTCCTCTTTTGTCTGTGTCATAGTTTTTTTTTTAAAAAAAAACCCTACGCTGCTCAGTTTTTCACACGTAGAGAACTTGGTGGAAATGTGTCAGCGCTCTCGAGGCGCAACAAAGGAGGTTGCCGTGGCGATAGGCCCTGCGCGGCGCTCACCGCTCGTGTACATGTTGTGTGGGTCACTTTGCGCACTTTCCCTCATTAACTAAGCTGGATCTCTTCAGGAGGAAGAATTCGGGGTCCGGGAGACGTATTCCGAACGCGGCACCCAGAGTTCTCAGGCGCGGCTGGAGGTGATGGAGGATGAACTGGCCGGGAAGCAGCACGAGATAGATGAGCTGAACAGAGAGCTGGAGGAGATGAGGGCAGCGTACGGCACCGAGGGGTTACAGCAGGTACGTGGAGCTTCATAGGCAAAGGGTAGATTTAAAAAAAAAATTTTTTTAAACTATTAAAGGTTTTAATTTCATCATCCTGTGTTGCTTGCTAACTTTTAACCAAACATTTTAAAAAATTTTTGCATTATTAAACTGGTGCTGCTTCCCCTCCAGATCCAAGACGAGGCAGTCCAGTGTTTGCTTCTCTGCCATCTTGTGTAGGAGAGACGGGTGGCATGACCTGGTCTCGGCCTCTGGTTCCTTAGAACATGAGCACATCCACCATAAACCTTGGTGCTGTCTTCATACGCACATTACATGTTATCCATAGGACTTGAACGGTCATTCGTGAGTTAACTCTTTAAAAGTCTTTGAAATGACATTAATATCATAAAATGGGGGGAATAGTCCCCAATGGCTGGGACTACAGTAAATATATATATATATATGCGTGAAGGGTAATGATCACCACAAAGTTAACAGTAGGTAAGTACCAAAAGTCCAACAATTATGATAAAAGGCACTGTAATGTTACCAACTACAGGCCCGGCCGCCCAGTGTGTTTCCTTGATGGCTTCTTCAGGAAAAAATTGCTTGGTCATTAAAGGGTTTCTGTCACCAGTTTTTTTCGGTATGAATCAGGCTGACATAAGAGATGTGCTAATGTCACCTGATTCCAAATATATATCTGTTTTATTTACTGGTGCCCCCATTTTTATATAAAATGAACATTTTATGCTAATAAGGCCTCTATGTGCAAGGGGCGTTACCTCTGCTCCTAGAGGCTCTGTTGATTGACAGGCCCAGGCAGAGAAGAAACACTCCATTCACCATAGCTTGCAAGGACCTTCAATGATGTCATGACCATGTGATCAGTCACATGGTTAGGATCACACACACAGCCTGTCTCCTCCTAAAGCATGTGACTGATCACATGGTCATGACATCATTGAAGGTCCTTGCAAGCTATGGTCAATGGAGGGTAACGCCCCTTGCACCTAGAGGCCTTATTAGCATAAAATAAAAGTTTATTTTATATAAAAATGGGGGCACCAGTAAATAAAACAGATATATATATTTGGAATCAGGTGACATTAGCACATCTCTTATGTCAGCCTGATTCATACCGAAAAAACTGGTGACAGAAACCCTTTAAAGGGGTATTCCCATCTCACAAATGTAGTTTGTATAGTTAGATATAGCCATACCAATATTATTACTAATAGAATGTATTTATATAAAATGTACCGTTTAGAAGATTTCCCTATTTGTATTTCCATTGTCCCACACACATCAGTCAGGCCGTTGCCCCTAGTTACGACCACCGCAGCCATGTAGTAGTGGAGGCCGGCTTGCTCCTGTTCAAACCTGCTCTGAGGTAACTGCTGTATTGTGAACACACATTGTATGAACATGCGGGGAGACATCTTAGGGTTGTAGCATTTTTGTTTGTGCTTCCAAAACTCAGAGAAACGGATCCTGTTCCAAGATCAATTCATCTCTATGGAGCAGGATCCATTTATAAAGTCTGCGTTTTGGATGGATCCTGACCATTACGTTGTGGACTGGTAGCGTCCAAACGCAGATGTGAAAGTCCCCTAAGATGTGTCCCCGCATGCTCATGTAATATGCGTTCACAATACAGCAGTTACCTCAGAGGTTTGAACAAGAGCAAGCCGGCCACCACTACTACATGGCCGCTGTGGCTGTAACCAGGGGCAACGGCCTGACTGATGTGTGTGGGACAATGGAAATACAAATAGGAAAATCTTCTAAACGGTACATTTTATATAAATACATTCTATTAGTAATAATATTGGTATGGCTATATCTAACTATACAAGCTACATTTGTGAGATGGGTATACCCCTTTAAGGCCACAAATACATACTGTGAGAAGAGATTAAAGGGTTATTCTCATCTTATCACTAGGATATGCCCCCATTGTCTGATAGGTGTGGGTTCCCACCTCTGGGACCCGCACCTATATCGAGAACGGAGCAGGGGGGGCGCTGTGCCTGGAGGACCCCGGGCTCCGCTGCGGGCTTCATGTTATTGCTTTTCTAAATATTCTTTCTATTCTGTCGAGAGCAATTGCAGAATATTAACACTTCTCCAGCTCTGCCGTGCTTTATTGCATGGCGCTGGTTTGTGTTATGTGTGGAGCTGAATTCCTTATTACTGACGTTTAAAGCGACACTTGCAGCTTTTCTCAGGACCTTGTTGAAGTCTCTGTTTAAAGGGGAGCTCCACTTTTGCAGAACATATTTCACAGCATAAAGCCAAATTCCTCCTTCTTATCAGAATCACATACGCCGTAGAATAGTGATGTACATTACTTGACTGGTTCACTGTCTGACCCCACAGCCTAGGGTGTGTCGTCCCTGGAGCTCCCACAATGCACTGCTTCTGGTAACCGGAGTCCATCAGAATATTCTATTTACCTTTCTGTCTAAACAGCCAACACAGCATCGAGGTATTAAAAGTGCAATGACATAACCCAAAGGGCATCTGTCAGCAGGATCAACCCCATTAAACCAGCCATATGGCTGGTAGGGCTGACCCTGCTCTAAAAACCCAGGAGAAAAAAAGAGTTTATAGAAATATGCAACTCAGGACTTAAAGGGCATCTTTACCTATGACACTGGCTGACCTGTTACATGTGCACTTGGCAGCTGAAGGCATTTGTGTTGGTCCCATGTTCATATGTGCCCACATTGCTGAGAAAAATGATGTTTTAAAATATGCAAATGAGCCTCTAGGAGCAACGGGGGCGTGGCAATTACACCTAGAGGCACTGCTTTCTCTGCAACTGCAGCACCCCTTGCACTGATTGACAGGACCAGGTAGCGAAAACATCATCACACCTGGCCCTGTCAATCAAAGTGCAGAGGTCACGGCACTTGCAGAGAGAGCAGAGCCTCTAGGTGTAACTGGCACGCCCCAGTTGCTCCTAGAGGCTCATTTGCATATATTAAGATGTTATTTTTTTCAGCAATGCGAGCACATATCAACATGGGACCAAAACAGATGTCTTCAGCTGCCAAGTGCACATGTGACAGGTCAGCCAGTGTCATAGGGACAAAACTGCTGACAGATGCCCTTTGAAAGTGCTGTAACATAAATTAAAGGGAATCTGTCAGCAGGATCAACTCTACAAAACCAGCCATAATGCATGGTAGGTCTGACACTGCTCATTAAAAACAAGGGAAAAAGGTGTTTTTAAAAATATGCAACTTTGGTCTTCAGCGCATCAATGGCGAGCCCTAGCCATATGGTGCATCAAAGCTCCTCTGCTATGCTTCTCTGGACACTCCCCCTTAACTTGATTAACAGGTCCAGGTGGACGGGTTTGCATCCAGAAAAGCAGAGAGTAGAAGCTAAGGTGCGCTAAGTGTCTGGGTCCTCCCTTCGGTGCACTGAAGCCTTAATTTGCATATTTATTATTTCTTCTAAGTGCAGCAACGAAACAGGTGAAGAAAGGTATGTTTTTAATCAGCAGGGTCAGTGGTGACTCTCTTGGGTGAGTGATTGGCAGCAGCATCTTATGTCTGTGTGCAGAGGGACCAGGAAGTTAAAGAGACTGGCACAGGACCTGGGAAGAGTCATAATGGGAGCAGAGGAGGTTCAGTGAACAGCTATAACTTCATCCATGACATCACACTTTAGTAATGGGAGACCAGTCGGAGAGCTGAGAGTTACGCGTCATCTGTCCCTCAGGATGCCATTAGCTTATACAGGATCCTCAGGGGCGGGGCATCTGGGAATTCTGCGCCTCTAGTTTTGCTTAGGATGTAACCTCTGACTGGTGCTATTAGCTGATTATCTGTCAGGAGGATTGGAGAACGGGTAGAGAAGTGACAAACAGTGGTGTTCCTGTAATACCTGGGGCCCAAAAAATGAAAATCAGACATCATATAGGACACACAAATCTCTTTCTAACAAAGCTAGAACCAGCCCTGTACCTCACATGGATCCAGAGATCTCCTCATTTATTGCTGCAATTTTTCTGCTAGCTTTATTTTAGGCTGGCAGCTGGAGGGCGCCTTCTTTCTCAGTGGGTGTGTCCTTTCCGCTATAGCTCTTTACCTGTAACAGCCACAAGTTCTAACAGAAGATATGGCTTTTGACAGTTGAAGATTTAAACTGGACGCGTGCGACCACCTCAGTGAAGTGGACAAGAAATGAGAATAAGAACAAACAGCAGGTGGCGCTATACAGATACATTTTATTGAATAACTCTCTGGCTATACTAAATTTTTAGTTATATCCAATCAAAAGTATTCAGATGCCTTCTCAAACAGTGTCAGACCCCGGGGATCAGAGATAGATAAGTAAAAAAGTAGTTAGTAGATAGATGAGTTAAAAAAAAACTGCAGAAACCCTTTAAAGGCGTTGTCTCAATGAAAATATTCAACATTTTTTCAAACCAGAACCTGGATCTGAATACATTAGCAATTGATTGTGATTAAAAATTTCGTATAGCCAGTGAGCTAATAAATAAAATGTATCTGTATAGCACCACCTGCTGTTTGCTCTTTTCCTTATTTCACTGTCCACCTCACTGAGGTGGTCGCACATTCTCAGTTTTAATTTTCAGCTGGCACCAGAGAGAGCCAAAGCAGAAAATACACGCCCCCTGAACAAGGAAACTCCCCTTGAGCAGAGGACATGCCCCGTGACCGGCCAGACTGAAAAGGGCTGGTTGTAGCTTTGTTAGAAAGGTATTGTTATCTACTATATGATGTCCGATTTTTTTTATATCAATCATCTCGTAACCCTTTTAAAGTATTACTTATTACACACTGCTGATTATCCTGAAGTTGGAGCTCCATTTTAATATCCTGTAGAAGATCGCTAATTCTCTTACTATTTTAATTTCGATTAATTTATTCCATATTTTATTATCCATAAATTGCTTTCACGTGAGAAGTTGCACATCAGAAAGACAGTATGCCGGCTAACGTCTCAAAAGGCAGCCAGCTTCATGGTGAGCCAGCGCAGTGACAACTGTGTGTAGCTAGTTGGATCCAGTGTAGTTGTCATGTTTTTTGCAGTTGTGCTTTGTTTGTTATAGAACTTATTTTATTTTACTGTTTTTGCTTTTTTTTTTGCTATGATAGACCACTAAATTAGAGTATGGGTGTGAGTAGACAGAGTAGACACACCTTCTGAAGTTCTGAACAGTCTGCCAAAATGTTCTAGGGGAAGAGGGCCTGAAAAGAAAGCACTTCCTGTTCTGTGGAGTCACATGGTATATCACATCATGATCCCTCACAGCCAGTCTGTAGCTCTGTAAAGGATCATGTGACATACAATGCATTCAGAATGTCTTCAGACACTTTCACATTTTGTTGTTTTTTGTGTTGCTGTCTTTTGCTAAAATTAAAAAAAAAATCAAGTTTTCCCAATCATTCTGCATTCAATACCCCATAATGAGAAAGTGAAAACAGAACTTTAACATTTTTGCAAATTTAATAAAAAGGAAAAACTAAGGGCTAAAAAAAGCGCCTAAAGGAAACAAGATTCTCTGGTCTAATGAAACCAAGATTTAACTTTTTGGCCTAAATTTTAAGTGTCATGTCGGCAAAGCATGGTGGTGGCAGTATCATGCTGTGGGGGTGTTTTTTAGTGGCCGGGACAGGGAGACTGGTCAGGGTTGAGAGAAAACTGAATGGAGCAAAGAACAGAGATATTGTTAATGAAAACCTGATCCAGAGTCTTCTGGACCTCAGACTGGGCCGGAGGTTCACCTTCCAACAAGACAATGACCCTAAGCAAACAGCCAAGACAACACAGGAGTGGCTTAGGGACAACTCTGTGAATGTCCTTGAGTGGTCCAGCCAGAGCTCTGACTTGAACCAAATCGAACATCTCTGCACTGGAGAGACCTGAAAAATGGCTGACCACCAATGGTCCTGACAGAGCTTGAGAGGTTCTGCAGAGGGAAATGACAGGAAATCTCCAAATCCAGTGGGCAAACCTTGTGGTATCGCCCCCTAGAAGACTGGAGTTGTAATCACTGTCCTGAGTAAAGGGTGTGAATACTTATGTCAAAACAAGATTTTAGTTTTTCCGTTTCAATAAATTAGCAAAAATGTTGATCATTCTGTTCTCACTTTCTCGTTATGGAGTATTCAGTGCCAATTGATTGGGGGGGGGACTGGATTTTTTTTTAATTTTTAGCACAAGGCCACAACATAGCAAAATGCATTGTGTGTTCCATGACTCCTCTCAGACACAGGAGTCATGGAGTGCATCACATGATCCGCTGACTGGCTGAGAGGGCTTATGTCCCACTCAGACATATTGTCATTCCAGGGGTTGTCCTGGATTGGAAAACCATAGCTGATCATTTTAAAGAGTGCCCTGCCCCGTCCACAGGTGGTGTGTGGCGTTACAGTTCAGCCCCCATTGTGTTCAACAGAGCCTAGCTGCAATACCAGACACAATCTCAGACAAGACCTGTAAGTCATGGGACTCTTGTCAAAAATACATTATATTATGCTTAGAAAGGGCTAGAAATTCCAGATGTACCCTCAGATGCCGCATAAAACCTGCAGCCTTAAAAGTCAATACATTTACTTTTTGCAATCTACCTGTTGATGACATCACTGTTGGTTACATATGAATGTAACTAAAGTAATTCAAAAGATTTGAGAATCAATAAGTTACGCAGGCTTCGGGAATAAGTATATTTACTAAGTGATTAAATATACGATAACACAAAGAATCACATACAGAAATAATAAAAAGTAAATAAACATCACGAGCCTAAATGGGGTGGCGTCATTTATGCTACAACCATGGCTGTCTACCCCTGTTATAACACATAACTGACACCCCAGGGTGTACAAGAGAGATAGGGCAATCATCCTCACATCCTATCTAGAAATGGAGGGCCTGGTGGAGTCTCCCCGAGAAAATGTGTGCCAAGAGTATAAAACCTGTTATCCCCTTCGTCACATGTCTCTGAGATCACTCAGGAATGTGGTCTTATCAGCACAATGGGGAAAATGAGTACTATCTCTAACCCACTACATTACAAGGGAATCTTATGAACTATTACACACAGAGTATTAAACAGAATTAAAGGGGAGACCAACCAGTCACTTAAAATACCCTTGCAATACAATGAATGACCTGAAAAATTTACTTCTTTCATTGTCTTTCATATGATGTAATATATTGTCATAGCTATGTACACAGTCTAGCGGGTGGGGGTGGGCTTCATGATGACCTCATTCACACTAGACAATAGATTATGTTGTGGCCTGATACAATTGAAAGCTAACCGAACCCGAAGACTTGGTTCATATATGCGTTAGGGAAGAGGAGTTACCGTATCCGCTGAATCCCCATTCAGTATAATGGGAATGGCATAAATGACTGGGGAAAAAAATGCCACTTTTCCAGGATTGCCCGCATTTATGCCAGAAACCCGTCAGATCCTGTTACAGTGAATGAGGATCTGGCGTTGTCTGGCTAAGCCAGATTTCTAAGTGTTAAAAGGTTTGTGCTGCTTATTTTCTTTTAAAAAAATCACCCATTTATTCTTTGTTTTGATTATATTTTTACTTTTCAGCTTCAGGAATTTGAAACGGCCATAAAGCAGAGAGACGGGATCATCACCCAGCTCACCACCAATCTCCAGCAAGCGCGGAAGGAGAAAGATGACATCATGAGAGAATTCCTGGAGCTGACGGAGCAAAGCCAGAAGCTGAAGATCCAGTTCCAACATGTGAGATGTGTTCTATACTTACATTTCATGGTGCCTGTCATAGTGGTCCGATTGATCAGGATCTGACCAGTGGGTTCCCTGTCGGTCCCTAAAACAGGAGGTCCTTGCACAGGAGATACAGATAAATGAGAGATAATGAAATTCCGAACACGCTCATTCAGCGGTTCCCTTATCTTCCGTAGACAAGCAACAATATACTAATACATAATATGTGTAAATCGGTGTCTGTGATATATGAAATTTTGTATTATAAAAGTCTGAAAAAACTAAAGCATTTTTAAAGGCTTTTCGCACCTTCACAGCCTCTTTTTAAATATTTTTTTTATTACTCCCATGCATCTAAAACGTAAAAAATCTTGCTAAGAGTCTTGGGCCAAATCACAGAAAATAATTGCACTATAGATGCAAAAAGTATACATGGCTAAGCCCTTACTCGAATGATAAAATCTGAGACTCTCAGCCAATATATTTTGATCAAAACACATCTGTGCCCGCCTACCAGCGCCAAGGTGATCTCAGGTCAGGCAGGTCCTACTCACATCCCATCTATGCCTTTGGACATCTATATTCAGGAGAGTAGACCCTGTGCATTTAGTGTGCTGCTCCGAGTTACCTCTGTGTGCATCAGCAACCAATGAGAGGAGGAGCATGCACAGCTATATGTACCGCCTAATCAAGGTCACCTGTGGGATAGATGGGGCAAAAAGTACCCAGATAAAATAGAAGCACATTCACACTTGAAGGTGCCACTCTTTCAAGTGTATACTACAGACTAAACAAAAATCACAGAGAAAAGATAAAACAAAAACTAAAAACATCTTGCATGATATGATACGTGGTTATGCGGATGTGCATGGCAAATTTTATTTAAAAAAATCACATAGTGCATTACTTTATAGGGGTTGTCCAAGTTATGAAAAAAAATATAGCACTGTAAATCTGATGGGCAGCAATATATAACTAAGTTCAGCAAGTTTTAGGCAAAAAAAAAAAAATCTATATTTCCTCATTTCCCTGGTTCTCTTCTGGCCTTTGTTTACATGCAGTAATAACAATCTATCCCCTTCCCCCCTCCCCCCTTCTCTGCAAAGGCAGTGAATACAAGTGCTGAGTGACATGTCTGCCTGCTGGAATACGCAGCAGCATGTTGTATGTGTAGGACTACAAGTCCCAGCTGTACAATGACACTGCTGATACACACAGGAATTTCTCCCTACCTGTTCTTGTACAATACAATTCCTCTATAGCTCTTGTGCCAGCATTTGTCTCCTCTCACTGCTGCAGCTACTATTTGTTGTAAAGCCTTGAGCCCTCAGTGTGTTCTGGCTGAAGGGGTTAATGTTTTATCTGAAGGAATCCAGGGAAGAGAGCAGATAGCAGGAGCCCGGCAAAGAAAGCGGGGCGTGGCCAGTGACGTCTGGTGTACAGACTGTTATCTGAACTCTGAGGCTTGTACACGAAACATCATAGACCAGGGAGATAAGGTGACATCACAGGTCATGTGACCCTCAGTCAACTCTGAGAAACCAGCAGCTTTAGAAACACAAAGTATATGGGAAAGTTGTTATACCTGACAAGTTAGTAACATATAAAGAACAAAAAAATAACTCGGACAACCCCTTTAACACAGTATATGCAAGCATTATACATGGACTAAGCCCTTACTCTCATACAATAAAATTTGAGACTCTAAGCCAGTATATTTTGTTCAAAACACTGGCCTACCAGCGCCACGGTGGTCTCAGTCAGACAGGACCTACTCTAAACCTACCCATGCCTTTGGGCATCTACATTCATACAAGTGAGGCAGTGCCGAAATAAAATCATCCTCCTTTGCTTCTGTGCATGTTTGATAACGGTCCCCACTTAGTCTTCGGGGCAGGATATGTGGCATCAGACCTGTCCAAGAGCCCCGGCTATGTGCTGATAAAGTGTACAGGTGATTGCATTGGCGGACTCTGTTTTCTGTACCTGTCCTGGTTGCAGTGCTTCTGTCTCTGAAGTGCTCCTTTTTTATTTTTTTTATGTACAGCAATGTATGTGTCTCCATGGCAACAGACTACAAACAAACTTTGCGTAGTCTGATCCTGCAGTCACTTTCCCATCCATCCGCTTCCTACTTCTTACTAGCATACATTTGGTAGGTTACTAAGAAGTAGATCACAGATGGATGAAGCTGTAGGATGAGACAACACAGTTTTTAGTCTATCCATGGAAAACATAAGCCTGCATAGGAGCTGTAGGCACAAAACGGTAGGATTTTGTTTTTTTGTAATCAGGGCAAAGGTGATTCCGTTTTTCTTAAAGGGGTTGTCTCACTTCAGTAGT
>ONZH01027781.1:0-77162 GCA_900303285.1 Rhinella marina
GACCACATGCAATATCCATTTAAAAGTCATGCCATACTTGATGTAGCTCATAATTGACAATTGTACCGGTTGATGCTAAATTTTTAAGTTGGGGTCCTGCGTCGTCATTCTAACTACATCCGGCTGTTGTCACCACCACACACGCTAGCCCAGGGGGCACTCCCCTGGCTTTTCCAGCTCAACCTCCTTCCCCCCAGCCTGCCACCCCACCTACAGGCCCTCTCTCCAGTTCCAGTTTCCAGTTTTATTTGCGCAAACTGCATACATTTTTATTTTTGGGATAGGTGTGAAAAAAAATATTACTTGCGTATCTATATTGCCCAACATTGGATACGGTAGCAAGTAGAAGACCAAACACATGCTGCCCACAAGGTTCCGCAAATTCCTGGTCCACCCGCAAATTCCTTGTCCACAATGTCAAGGAGGTCGAGGTTCTGTTGATGAGCAACAAGTCCTTCTGTACTGAAATCGCCGACAAAGTCTCCATCTAAGAACCTACAGACCATTGTGGAGAGATCGGCACAGCTCGCCATCAAAGTGACGAATCCCTAAGCCAGACTGCGCAGAGAAGATAACGAATAAATATCTCTGTGGTTATTTTTGCTAAATAAAAGTTAAATAAACCCCCCAAAAAATTAATCTGTTCCTGTGCCTGATCCACCCAAGTTGAATCTGTCCAATCCTGAGAAATTCCCCCCCAAGGAGTCCCCACTGTAACTTGCTTCCCATACAACTACCTTACCCCCGACACCTGTGTCTCGCCATTGTCCACCACCTCCTCAGACAACACTGGTAAATCCCCACTGTCAGCACACGGAAACAGCAAAAGGTCTTGCGAATTAGGGCAGAGAATGTTCTGGGCTAGCACATCAGGGAAGGGGTGACTATGGGGTTCCAGGGAGTACGTGACCACATGCAATATCCATTTAAAAGTCATGCCACACTTGATGTAGCTCATAATTGACAATTGTACCGGTTGATGCTAAATTTTTAAGTTGGGGTCCTGCGTCGTCATTCTAACTACATCCTGCTGTTTTCACCACCACACACGCTAGCCCAGGGGGCACTCCTCTGGCTCTTCCAGCGAAACCTCCTTCCCCCCAGCCTGCCACCCCACCTACAGGCCCTCTCTCCAAACAATTTACTTCTTTGCCCTATCTTTCTCTCTCTCTCTACAAACTATTTTTCCGGATAGCTGCCATATACGGTATTAAACTGAGTAGTATACATAGAAGACATACCACACTTGATCAATCTCATAATTTACGACTGTACCGGTTGATGCTAAATTTTTAAGTTGGGGTCCTGCGTCGTCATTCTAACTACACCCGGCTGTTGTCACCACCACACACGCTAGCCCAGGGGGCACTCCTCTGGCTCTTCCAGCGAAACCTCCTTCCCCCCAGCCTGCCCCCCACCTACAGGCCCTCTCTACAAACAATTTACCCGGATAGGGGACGTCTTAGATATTGGTTCTTCTTTTATTTCCCTCCTGACCTGTGATAGGCAGAGCATGGACACTTCCCCTTAGCTGCAGTGGGAAAGACGCTCCCCTGGCCAGAGCAAGCTCTTTTTCCATTTTCCGTGGTCGAAAAATCCATAAAATATAAGGTCCCAATATAGGGGACGTATACGGTATTAAACTGAGAAGAATCGATACCGCACCGGTTGATGCAACAGTTTTTCAAAATCCATTCCGGCTGTTCCGGCTTCACCACCACACACGCTAGCCCAGGGGGCACTCCCCTGGCTCTTCCAGCGAAACCTCCTTCCCCCCCACCTACAGGCCCTCTCTCCAAACAATTTACCCGGGTAGGGGGGCGTATTAGATATTGTACTGATTTATTTTTTAGATGCTTGGGAAGCAGCTATGCTCACCACTATACATCCAACAGCCACAGCAACTGATAAGAACAGATACTAAACTTGATTTTAGCTGCAGTGCCAGCATGAGCAGTGGTGTCACCTGCAGGCGGTGATGGACCTTCGTTCCACCTAGTTGGGTGCTTCCCTAACATGTGATGGGTATTTGCATCGCCTTTCTTGGTCTGGGTGAGCACAATTGCTATGAGGATAACCACCAGGCTGTTGCCTGAGAATTTAGGGGAAATGGTGGGATTAAGCAGCATCAGAGGCATCCATGCATGCTGCCCCTGCTGTTTCCTGTCCATTTCCGTGGTGTTTCCATCATTTTCTGAGGTTTCCAGGTTTTCACCAAGCCTTCCCTAGGCAGAGCCTTGGTCCCCTGCAAAAAATGCTCGAGTCTCCCATTGACTTCAATGGGGTTCGTTACTCGAAACGAGCACCCGAGCATCGGGAAAAGTTCGACTCGAATAACGAGCACCCGAGCATTTTAGTGCTCACTCATCTCTAGTCATAAACTACCGCAGGGCTCCATAGGAAAGCAACACCATTTGACTTTTGGAAGGCAGTTTTGATGGAATGGTTTTTGGGCACAACTGCAATGGAAATCAAAAAGTGACCCATTTTGGAAACTACACTCTTCAAGGAAGTTATTGAGGGATGTAGTGCTTTAACCCCACAGGTGTTTCATAGACTTGGCTGTAAAGATTGAAAAGTTTGTTTCATCCAATACAATATTGCTGTAGCCCCATTTTTTTTAATTTCACAATTGGTAACAGGGGAAAAATTACACAACAACTTGTTACCCATGTTATCCTAAATATGACAACACCTCCCATGTGGTCGTAAACTGCTGTTTCGGCATACTGCAGGGATCAGATGGGAAGCAGTGCTATTTGTTTTTTTGGTTCTCCGGTGTCATATCACATTTTCTAAGCCCACGAGTTACCAGTACAGTGTAAAACCAAAAGGTTACCCGATTTTTGAAACTAAACCCTTCAAGGAGTAGGGGTTTGACCCCACAGGTGTTTCATAGATTTTTTAAAAATTGGGAGATGAAATGAAAAATTACATTTTATTTTAATTATGTGTCATTTTAGCGTAAAAGTTTCATTTTCACAATGTAATAGGTAAAAAGGAACTCAAATTTTGCTACATTATATTTTCTGACTATGACAATACCCCCTATGTGGTCATGATGAAAATGAAAATTGCAAAGATATTGCATTTCAGTGTCCAATATGCTGCGCTCAGCTGGTGCCATCTGAGATTCATACCACACTTCTTAGATAAATAGGCAGGTTCTAATGGGTACGGAAATGCCATAAATATGGACATAAACTGCTGTTTGGGTACCCTTTAGGATTCAGAAGGGAAAGACCACCTTTTGGCTTTTGCAGTGCAGATTTTGATGGATTGGTATATGGGCACCATGTTGATTTCTCACTCTCTGGGGTACTAGTACAACTTTTTTTCTGACAACCATACATTGTTTATTTTTCTCTCGACAAAGCTGTGTGAAGACTTATTTTCTGTGGGATGAGTTGCCATTGTTGTTGGTACTATTTTGGGGTACATAAAACTTTTTGATCACTTTTTATTTAGCTTTTTGGGAAGTAGGATAAAGAAAAGGCAGTTTTACCACTTTTACACAATAAAAGCATTTTTTTTTAAATCATGGTTTTGCATTACCATTATGCCAGTCCATGCATAATACTGTGTCTACTGTATTTGAACTTTATTGCTAGTAAAGAACTGTTGTTTGTTGTAAAACCTGCCTCATCATTGCATGCACCAACAAGTGCATTGCCAAGGGATTGTATTGTCTCTATCAAATTTCACGGGGACCCTGCTTGTCACCCCCCAACACCCATCAACACCAAGGGCACCCTGAAAGTGGCAGTCCTCCATAACAACACGGCGAATCGGCAATTAATTGCAATGCCAATTCATTGCTATGTAAGAGAAAGGCAATCTAATGATCGCTTCTTATAGTAACCTAGAATGACATAAAAGAAAGTTTAAAAAAAGTTTAAAAAAAGCTAAAAAGTTTTAAAAAATATTTAAAAAATCTAGAAATTCAAAATTTCCTCTGAATTAAAATAAAAGTAAGTAAGCAATACAAAATATCATAGTCATTGCTACAGTACATCCAAAAATGTCCAAACTATTAAGTTTTTTTCCCCAGTATTAAAACACAGAAAAACTATATAAATGTGGTATCATTATAATTGTACTGACAAATGAATGTCACATGTCAGTTTTACCACTTAGAGAACTTAGAGAATACAATAAAAACAAAATCCATTAAACCTATGGCAGAATTTTTGTTTTTTTTATTTCATTTGAAATTTTTGTCCAACTTCCCACTACATTCTATGCAATATTAAATGGTCTCATAAAAAATCTGCCTTGATGTGGCTATTTGAACAGAAAAAATAAAAAATGTTGGGGGTCCGGGAAGGCAGGGTATAAAAATGGAAAGGCAAAAACCTCCAGGGCTTAAAGATTTAATATATAATTTTGTGGGAAAACATTTAGAGAAATCTGTATTTCATTAATTTAAATTTCTGCTAATTCTAAAATTATGGAGGTGGGCTTATCTGTTATTCATAGTCTTCCAACCATGATTGTGCATTTAGAGTTAGCTGTTATGGGCTGATGGGAACCTCCTTGACTTCAAACACCACACTGTAAATGCAAAGTTTGTTGAAAGCTTGGTTCAGAAAAAGCAGAGATATAAATGTATAAAGTACATGTTTTGCTAAATCTTTGAGTGTCATTTATGAATAGATATATGCCAAATTTTACTCACAAAAAGTTAGGGATATTTGGCCTGTGGGTGACATTTCAGAAAGAACCTAAATGCACTCTAAACTTTACAGGTGAACTTAATGTGACCTTATGTAAACTTTTAAATGCACATGTCCAACTGTTCAATGTTTCAGTACTTTTTGCACAACTTGCTGTTCTCTAACAAGGAGCTTAATGGCAAAATACACAATATGTGTTTGATCCATGAATTGCCCAATAAATTTCCTGATTCAATTAGAATTGGTATTTAAACAGTCCTCCTCATCCTGCTGTTCACATTTTGAAATCATGAAACCAAGATGACACCTAACGATTGATCAACAGTACCTCACCATTGCCAGCCTTCAAGCAGAATGTTTTCAGATGGAAGTGGCCACTGAGCTTATAGTGTCACAGAGTGTCATCAGCAGATTGCAACAGAGATACAGAGAGACTAGAAGAGTCCCAGAAAGGCATAGAAGTAGAAATCCTTTGGCCATAACCCACACTGATGGCCACTTCATTGTGAACAATTCTCTGCGGAACTGAATGCTGAATGCCACACAACTCCAGGCACATTTAATGGAGGTGAGAGGCACCTAAGTGTCATGTCAGACCATTTGAAATCGTTTACATCATTGTGGTCTGTGTACTAGATGACCTGCAAGGGTACCTGACCACACCACCAGACACGGGCGTCATCATCTTGCATGGGCCAGGGAGCATCTACGCTGGATGAGGAACCTGTGGGCCTCAGTGCTGTTCACTGATGAAAGTTGATTCACGATGAGCAGAAATGATGGCCGCCAACCATGTTGGAGATGTCAAGGAGAGCACTATGCATCAGCCACTGAGGTCACCAGAAGAGCCTTTGGTGGTGGTGGTGTTACACTGTGGGCAGGTGTGTCTAGTTAATACAGAACTGCCCTACACTTTGTGAATGGTACAGTGACAAGCTCATACTACTTGAATAACACCATTAATCCAGTCATTGTGCCTCTGCATGAACAACACAGGCTTAATTTCATCTTCATGGACGACAATGCACCAGCTTATCAAGGTTGCATCCAGGGCTATGGAGTCGGTAAGAAAAAGCCCCGTCTCCAACTCCGACTCCTACTCCTCAATTTCCCCTAACTCCGACTCTGACTCCCGACTCTGACTCCCACTCCAACTCCGACTCCCTCATGCATGGCGCATATTTAAGCGATAACTTTAAACAAATGTTGCATAAATCAATAGTACAGATATGTAATGACAAAAAAAGTTTGTAATATATGTTTTACTAAATATCTTTACTCTGAACTTTCAGTATCAGGCTTTTCTCTGGGTACAGCTCACTAAGGACCTGATGTATGAAAACTGTCTAGGTCTAAGACTTTCTTTGTTGCCCATAGCAACCAATCAGAGCTCCACTTTCATTTCTCCAGAGCACTATATGAAATGAAAGGGGAGCTCTGATTGGTTTCTATGGGATAGTTTTCATACATAAGGCCCTAGTGTTTTCCATCATACTGCTTCACAGTCTAGAAAGTAACACTACTAGCAGTGCTAGATAACAAAGGCTTGGCAATGGCTTCTACACCTAGAGTACTTTATCACATTTGTGTTTCTGTATTTCTGAATTTGAGATGTCGGAAAACAGTTTTCCCCCTTATATTCTATGTATAACATATAGAAGCCATCAGAGCAGCTAACCTCTCCAAACATGAGCTCAGAGGAAAGCATACAGAGAGAACATGCACTGTTCTAGATATACAAAGAAGTAAATGGATTTTCTCAGCAGGTTGATTCACTGGCTAACAGACAGTTTGCACTCACTCTGTCTTCTCGGGCTGTGGGTGGGTCTCCAGCAGTTATTAGCATATATTCACTTCCTCTGAAAGAGCAGGAGATTGTGATCTCTAACACAATTACAGGTAAAGATTCTCAGTACTCACAACACTTGGACCTTTTGCTTACTGCAGGTAATCACTCAGAGCTCAGTCCCATCATTCCATGGGGGTGAGGTCACTCCTGCTTTCAGCCAATCAGATAACAGTCTTTCTGGTCTGCAGGTTACCATAGAAACCTGTGTGCAGTGAGAGACCTGCTGAACTGTCTATAGTTCATGACTGACCAATGTATTTAGAAAATGTCTTCTTTTAACTGTCCCTTTATGTTGAAAGCTAATCTTTGTAACTAGTGAGAAAACCTCTTTAATCCTGTTTTCTCTAGCAGATCTGAGATGACTGCAGCCATTGCTTCCCATCGCCTTTTTACTCTGATCTGTAACGGAGGAGCTTCACTACTGAGCATCTACATAAAGGGCAGCAGACATTCATCTCAACTAAAAGCCTAGATCCTTAGATCAGAAATAGAAAAGACATTTATAGGACATTACATCATTTTCCCAAATTCTTATGAAAATATATTCAGCACATACTGCACTGAACTAACTGTACCAATTTATTATATATTTCTGGAGTCGGAGCCAGTCCATTTTATAACAACTCCAACTCTGAATCCGACTTCACCAAAATAGACACCAACTCTGACTCCACAACTCCGACTCCACAGCCCTGGTTGCATCATTAGGGAATGGCTGCTGGAGACTGGGGTACCTCAAATGGAGTGGCCTGCACTTTCACCAGATCTGAATCCCATTGGAAACCTATGGGATCAGCTGAGTCACCATGTAGAGGCTCGTAACTCTGTACCCCAGAACCTTAATGACCTGAGGGCCGCCCTTCGAGATAAGTGGGATGTAATGCCTCAGCAGACAATAAGTCGACTTGTGAACAGCAGGAGACATTGTTGTCAAGCAGTAATTGATGCTCAATGCCACGTGACAAGCTACTGAGACTCTGAAGTACACCTTTTTATCTTTATTTTTAGTGCTTTGATTTGTATCATGTGTTGTATAATGTGGTTAATTAAGTGCCTTTAAGGGACGTGCCATAGTTTGTGTGGGAAGGCTAGACGAAGTACAGGTATGCAGGAAACGGCCGTCGCCTAGATGTTAATGTCCGTGTTTATGTAACCTGCAGAAAGCAATAAAGCAAAAAGATTTTTACCTCTGGATGAGTGCCGTGTTATGTTCTACTACACCGAATCTATGGAGAAATTGACATTTTTGTGGCGGTATATGACATCAAAGGTCATGTGGGAGAAGTGGGGAAGAAGCTATGGTGCTATCTGCTACATCAGGAGAGAAGTGAGGGGATAGGCAGAGCAATGCTGGGAGTTGTGGTTATTTAACTGGGACTGTATGTTAGGGCAGAAGGGAGAGATGTGTGTTGGAGGTGGCTTGGGCAGGGTTATGTTATTTACATAGGACTATGGGGTGGAGTGATGTTATTTACATGGGACTGCATGTTGAAGGTCGCTGGGGCAGGGTTATGTTATTTAAATGGGACTGTATGTTTGAGGTGCCTGTGGGAGGAGGTGATGTTATTTACATGGGACTGTATGTTGATGGCACCTGGGAGGGAGTGATGTTATTTACATGGGACTGTATGTTTATGGCTGTGGGAGGGAGTGATATTATTTACATGGGACTGTATATTGGAGGGGCTGAAGATTTTTACACCTGGATGAGTGCCGTGTTATGCTCTACTACACACAAGCTATGGAGACATTGACATTTTTGTGGGGGTATACCCACTACTGTTGTTGGCTTTTGTTTCTATAAATTGTTTGAGATGAGGATATCACCAATGCATGCTTCTACTTAAATGCCCTACGTGCATGACATAATATCACTGTAGTGTGAACTTTTTACGTTTTCCATAAATTTCATCCGATAGCCAAGTATCCCTAACTTTTTGTAAGTAGTGTATATCATCTGCTTAGGCCCTTCTGCTCTATAACATGCTACCTTCAGATTACAATGCATTTTCATGGTGGCAGGCTCCCCTTAAATTCACTGTTAGTTAATCTAGTAAGGTAATAAAACACAGTATACATATATACATATATATATATATTCTGCTGATGTCTCCTGTTTTTCTGCAGAGTAAAAGAATAACCTAAATTCCTAAATTCTAGAACATAATTATGGTTCTATATTTTTAGTTCCACCTGAAGTATTTTTAAATCTAAATTGAAGCTTGTGTTTTCCTATTTATTATCTCTGTGTTCTAATTTTTGCTGAAAACAGTTTTCTAAGGATGGTATTCATCCACTGCCACCTGTCCAAGAATATAACAAAATACCTCCAGATTTATTACACCACCTGACATCAGGGTGTTGCCAAAGTTAGGTTGAATTTTTGAACAGGCCATATCATGCAATCACTAACATTCTACTCGTATAAGTCATTCACAAAGCTCCACACTGTACTGGTATTGCCTCCTATACAGTAATTATATTTGAAAGTGACTTTCATACACAGAGAAATATTACATTTGATGATTAGTAACGACAAAGTAGAGTATAGCAGTAAATATTGGTAAATTACTATAATTTAATGGTCCAATTTGGATTTTTAAACAAGCACTCATATAAGGTTTTTTAAAGTTGTCCGGGCTTTTACTATTGATGACCTATCCTCAGGATAGGTCATCAATAACCGATTTGCGGGGGTCCAACACCCCGCAACCCCGCCGATCAGCTGTATGAGGGGAAGCAACACGCAGTTTGCACGTGCCGTCTCCCTTCTCTCTTCCTGATTTATATGGCAAAGACAAAGCAGTGAACAGGAAGAGAGAAGGGAGATGGCACGTGCGCACTACATATGCCATCTCCTCATACAGCTGAGCAAAGTAAAAGCCCAGACAATCCCTTTACCTTCCTAACAGTCATATTAAAATTAGAAAAACCCTCCCAAAAATGTCACTTTTTAATTCTAGATTTTTAATGTGTGTGTGCAGTAAATCTTGTAGGCGCACAACTCAGGGGACACAATTGCATTTTTAACCTCTTAGTGAGATAAATAATTTTAGCCCTAAAGACCAAAAATATATTCCCATTTGTATTCATAACTTTTACATTTTTCTTCTATTTTTTATTTATTTTGCGGTATTATTTGTGGGTTTTTTAGAAACCATTATAAGGTATATATAGTGTATTAAATAACTTTTATTATTTTACTTTTAGAGGAAAGATAAAAAAAACAGCAATTTTGACATTATTTTGTGGAATTTATTTACGGCGTTCACTGAGTGGTAAAAATAAAATAACTTTATTATGTGAGGCCGTACAGTAATGATAATGCAACATTTCTATACATTTTTTACTATATTTCCTTTCTTCCTGCAGCCTGTCAGCTCTGCAACTGCTCCCTCATTCTCTTCCAGACTAAAGGGGAAGGGGGCAGCTGCTTTAGCACTCCAAGCTTTCAAACAATGGCAGAATGATATCAGTACGGGCGGAAGATATCACTGTACTGCAGCTGAAAGTGAAAGTAAAAGCAGATTTTACCCACGATTATTCCCGACTCGATTTCTAACAATGATATCTCCTGTTTAACTTGGACTAATGCTGTACTGGAATGGCTTTCAAACAAGACTAGTTGCATGTTTCTAGTTGTTACCAATTAGGAGATATCAACAGCTAAAGCAGCCCTCAGCCCGGGCAGCTCGGGCAGAACAGTTAAGTGCTTTTCCCACAGCCTGAGCAGTTAGGTGGTTAATTCTTTAACCTGTTGGAAATGTACGATTCAATTTGTAGTGCAGGTAATATTTTTACTGGTTACTGAATTATCCCCTCCCGTCTGGTCCTCAGCTGTGTCATGAGACTAACACAATGGGGGAGATACATCAAGACTGTCATACACCAGTCTTAATCTCCTTGCACTGGCATGAGATACGCCTAATTTATTAAGAGGCATATGCCTCTTAACAAATCAGGTGCATCTCTGTCCTGCACCAGAAACTGACGTCTGCGCCAGGCTAGTGTAGACTTCAGCTATAACTTCCACCACTTTCTGCCCAGAGTATGTCAAAAACAACATATGCACCATCTGCCCAATAAACCTATTTTTTATGTAGGCACTTTCCTCTGTCTTTGTTCTGCATAATTTAATCTCATCCCCCGAGGATTGAGGGTACAAGTGTTCTCAACAGGTGGTTCAGAGATGGCCCAATTTGACATTAAGTGGGAGGAGCTATGTAACAATTGCTCGGTGGGGTTTATGCAACTTTTAATTTCTGCTAATGAGATTACCCTTAATCAACTTGATAAAGAGATCATGATGATCTTAGAGTCTCAAGTGAATCAACTGCTTAAGGCAGTGTAGTTTGAGAACTTCAAAAATGAAATCGATGACTCATATGTGATATGGGAAAAACAGATAAAAGAACGCAAAGGAAAAAAGTTCCAAAGGGATGTTTGTGATTTTGAAGCCAATCGCATGTATAAGTGGAAACAGGGTTTTAAGAGACGAAGAGAGAGGAGTGTGTCCGTGTCATCCTATGAATCTGCGGGTAATGAGAGTCGAAGTCGAGATGGTGACACTCGAACTAATACATCAAGACCTGGACGAAAACGGAAGGAAGAAACCCCGTACCGTTCCAACAGCAAAAGACAGAATTCCAATGGGGACACCCAGAACAACAAATTACAGGTAATAAATTTATCCAATATTACCTTAACTAAAAAACAGAGGTTTTGAGTCTGGGTTTGAATTTTGTTCCCCAATGCAAATTTAATTTATTTACAGCCATCAAGGACTTAAACATCTTTGCGAGGAACCTGTATTTTAAAAGATTGTATTACGGGGGCGTGGCTTGGCCGGCACTCGAGATGGCCGCTTAGTGAAGAAGCTCCTGAGCCCGTGGCGTTCCTCTCCCTTCTAGCGACTCACACAGCGAGATCTACCCTACCAGCAGGTCAGAATATGGCAGCTAAACAGATGGGGAAAAGAAAAGTGCCTAAACAGAAGGACTCCATGCCGTTGGAGCACTTTTTCTTTGGAGAAGAGGACAAAGATGGCGGCGGGAACAGACCGCGCGTCTTGAAAGGAGCGCGAACCTGCCCTGCACCAGAGACCTCACTGATGATGGAGGAGGGACAGGGATCTCCTGCTACTGCCCAGCAGTTTACCTTGAACGGTGAATGGGATTCGCCGACCTCTTCGGGACCGGAGGGAGAAAGCGCTGCACCCCGCGACCAAGATGCGTCACAAGGCCCGACCCAACCGGAGGAGCAACTACTACGAGGCGGCCATACTTCCACGCCGCGAGGTGCTCCCTCAACTGCCAGCAGTCCCCAGAAACAGCGCCAGAGACTACACAACAGTGACACAGAAGGTAACCCTGATGTCTTTATTAAGTCTTTGGACGACACCAACACATTTGCCCAATTCCAGACTTCAGACAAGACGGCGTCAGAAAATCTTCTCAAAGACATGTTGGTGGCGCTCCGCTCCTCCTTACATGCGGATTTTGCCAAACTGCTATCACCCCTACATTCGACCCTCAGTGACTTGGGGGACCGTGTCTCTCATACGGAGGACAAAATGGCGGCATTTGCGGACGCGCACAACGAGCTGGTGGACTCACACAACTTGTTAGATGATAGAGTGGACTCATTGCAAGCTAAATTGGTAGAATACAAGGATGGGAGCCGGAGAAATAATATTAAATTCCGCAATATTCCGGAGTCTGTTCCAGGACCCGGCCTGAAGCAGTACTTACAACAACTCACTAAGTCGCTAATACCCACATGTGCTGAATATGAACTTAGCATCGACAGAGCCCATAGGGTTCCGAAGCCCATAAACCTTCCTGATGAAATTCCTAGGGATGTGCTAGCGAGATTTACCTTTTACCATGTGAAAGTCAAGCTGATGGAAGTGGCACGCAAACAACAGCCACTGGCGGAACCGTATGAGAACTTAAAGCTCTTTACTGACCTTTCAGCTGCCACCTTACAGGCACGTAAAAATCTGGCCCCACTTACTGCAATACTCAGGCAGCATTCCATCCCATACAGGTAGGGATTCCCCACGAAGGTCCTCATTAACAGGAAAGGCACTTTTCACGCAGTTTCTTCAGTAGAAGCTGGGAAGAAGCTTTTGGCCAAATGGCGCATCCTTATGGAGGACGACTTCCCACCGCTGACAGAGTCTGCACCCCCGAAGATGGCCACTGAGTGGCACAGAGTTTCCAGACCTTGAACTCTAAGACTACTGATACGTCAGCCAAGTTTCCCTGGGTCTCTATGGAAGACCCCACAGTAGACTCTCTATTGCACCACCCAGGCTTAGCTCTGGAAATGCTACTTTCTCCTCCTGTCTTCCTCTGCCTTTTGCCATCTGGCTCTGATTTACTTTTCCACCCCCATGCTGTTTACTTTTTCTATACCACTTCTCTGGCCTGAGGATGGGGGAGATGCCACGGGCTCTATTGTTGTCGTCTCAGACTAACTTAGGGTCTATATGCATGCCCTAATTTGACCAGCTTCCGGGCCCGGTGATTCTGCCTCGGACTGGTTGCTGTTCTATTGTTTGATTGTTTGGCTTTTTGTTTTTCTTTTTACAGACACTGAACCATCTAAGACATATGTTGATCCTGCCGTTGCCGCTCTGGGTGGGTGCCGCCTCCTTACTCTAGGTCTTGTATTGATTAAGGTATTAGCTCAACCTCTAGATATTCACCGGATGATTCCTTTCGCTACTCTCCCCAGCAGCCTAAATTCCAACTATGGTACTTAAATACCTTTCTCTTAATGTGAGAGGCCTGAATAGTCCATATAAGAGGTCTGCAATGTGGAGAGAGGCGAAAGCCCAAAAATGTGATGTCCTTTGCATTCAGGAGACTCATGTGTCAACTGTGAATCCCCCCAAGCTTCGCCACAGGGATTACCCTCTGATCGTTCATTCCACTTTTCCGAAAAAGAAAAGAGGAGTGCTTATTGCCTTTAGATCCACTATAGCGGTACAAATTAAACAGCAGTGGATTGACCCCCAAAGTAGATATGTCATAGTTCACTGTTTGATCAATAACATAGAATACACGATCGCCAATATATATGCACCGAACTTACACAGTGTACGCTTTTTGCGGTGTTTTCGGTCTAAACTTGGTAAAATACAGAAAGGAAAAATTATATTGTGTGGGGACTTCAACGCCATTTGCAACCCCCATTTAGACACCACTACAGGCTCCCAAAGACTTAGACCGACGGTGGCGAAGCTTGCTTGGGCTCATGATTTCTATGATGTGTGGCACCTCCTACATGTCAATGAAAAGGACTTTACCCACTATTCTGCAGTTCACAAAACATACTCTCGCATTGACATGTTTTGGATCAGCAGATCTCTCATTGAACATGTTCCAGAGGTCAGCATTGGCAACATCCAATGGTCCGATCAAGCCCCCGTGACACTGTCTAATGAAGAGGGTCCCCCATCTACCTCTGACTATATTTGGAGATTGAATATATATATTTGGAGTCCTCCTTAAAGGAGTTCTTCCATTTAAACAACACCCCAGGTCTCCAACCATATACTCTCTGGAATTGTCATAAGGCATTTATAAGGGGGGCTCTGAATAAGCAGAGTTGTATTTGGAAGAAACAGAGGGACAGGGACATTCAGGCTACCACCCAAACTATTCACAGACTAGAAACCTTGAACAAACAATCTATATCAGACGCTCATCTCGCTGAGCTGTCAAAGGCTAGGCTACATCTCAGGAGCCTCCTCATATACTCATATGAGAAGTCTCTTAGACGCCTTAAATTGCACTACTACTCACAGGATAATAAATCTAGAGCTCTCCTTGCAAGAAGGCTCAAATCTCAGAATCTAAGGTCCAAGATCTTCTGTCTACATCATCCCTCCACCAAACTCCCCCAGACGGCTCCCAGGGACATCGCCAATGCATTTAGAGACTACTACTTTGACCTCTATAACCTTAGAGACAGTGCCACCACTCCACAACCCTTACAGACAAACATTAACGCATTTTTAGACAACATACAACTGCCCCATCTATCACCCGACCAACTTGTCTCTCTCAACCAACCGATATCCTCGCAAGAAGTGGAAGCAGTTATACGCTCACTACCCCTTAATAAGGCCCCGGGTCCCGACGGATTCTCCTCCCTTTATTATAACAAATTTGCTCCCATCCTCACTAAATATCTCCTACCTGTCTTTTCTACAGCTATGGAAACGGGCTCCTTCCCCTCTGAGATGCTGGAAGCGCTCATAGTTACTATTCCAAAACCGGGCAAGTCACCGTGGTCTACTACCAGCTATCGTCCAATTTCTCTTTTGAATTGTGACGTCAAGATGTATGCTAAAATCCTAGCGAATAGATTACTGCACATAGTGCCTACCCTAATAGCATCTGATCAGACAGGTTTTGTGGCAGGTAGACAGGCACCTGACAACACTAGGAGGCTTCTTACTCTGCTACAAAAAGTAGAAATTTCCCGCCTTCCGTCCCTCTTCTTAACCCTCGATGCCGAGAAGGCGTTCGATCGCGTCAGCTGGCCCTACGCTTTCTCGGTACTCAGGAAATTTGGGTTTACTGGCCCAATCTACTCTGCCATTAATGCTTTGTATTCCAATCCATGTGCGAAAGTATTCGCCAATGGAGCCACTTCCACTAGCTTTCCCCTCACCAATGGTACGAGGCAGGGGTGCCCCCTATCCCCCCTCTTCTTTATATTATCTATAGAACCACTAGCAGAATTGATCCGTCAGGACCCGGACATCACAGGCATTGAAATAGGTATGAGGATGCACAAACTGGCTCTTTTTGCTGATGATATCATCATCACATGTACCAACCCTGTCTCCTCTTTGCCAAGGGTATTTGAGTTATTGGATCAGTTTGGACGTGTATCCTACTACAAACTGAACGTTGACAAATCACAGTGCCTGCCAGTTCATGTCCCTCTGGAAGAACTGGAAAGTCTACAGACCCAATTTTCTTTAGATTGGCAACCAGAGCATATATCGTATTTAGGCATAGAACTAGCTTACCCTACATCTAAAATATTTCAAAACAACTTTCCACCCCTATTGGAGGTTATCCGTCGGGATATGGTTGGCTTCCAGTCATTCCTGATTTCGTGGTTTGGATGGGTGGCTGCATATAAAATGTTGATACTGCCTAAACTACTCTATTGCTTTAGGACCCTGCCTATTCCTATACCGGACACCTTCTTCGTGAAGGCACGGCAACAAATGTTAGCATTTATCTGGGATCATAAACGCCCACGATTGAAACATTCCCTCTTGACGATGCACAAAGATAGGGGGGGTTTCGGGGTTCCCGATCTGAAAAATTACTACCTTACAAGCGTACTTGACCAGCTAGTGCACTGGTGGCATGATTCCCCAGACAAACAATGGGTACATATGGAAAGGGCACTCTTGGGGGTTCATACTCTCCGCTCTCCGCTGGTGGATCTGTCATGGAGAAGAACCATGCCACAGTCACCATATGTGGCTATAAGATCAATGTTCAAAGCTTGGGACTTTTTCCTGAGTAGTTCCACTGATAAAAGGAACATACCCCCCGGATGCATAACATTGGAATGTCTCATGGATCTAATACCCAACTTAGAAGTCCATGACTGGCTATCTAGTGGCCTACAAACGGCTCAAGATATGCTGGACTCGAACACAGTCTGGTCCTTCTCTCATATTCATGGAACATTTGGCATCCCAAATAGGGACTTTTTAAAATTCCTGCAAATACGCTCATTTCTTGGTGACCGTAACAAGCCCTCAGGGCATATGCCCAAGACAGCCCTTAGGTACTTGCACAACAGAGTTCCAAAGCGAGGGGGAATCTCATTATTCTATGGCCTGTTGCAGCAGGGATCTGGTTGGACCAAACCCGCTCCACTGGTAAAGTGGGAACTGGATCTGCAAAAGACCTTCTCCGATGTGCAGTGGCAATCAGCATTTAAAGCGGTGGTGAAAACCTTCCGGTGTGTCAGCCACCAAGAAGCAGTTTTCAAAACTTGCCTTAGATGGTATTACACACCTACTAGATTACATATAATGTTTCCAGGAACCCCGCCAGATTGTTGGAGACACTGCAGTTGTAGAGGTTCCCTGCTACATGCATTATGGGCTTGCCCGGTTATCCTCCCGCTTTGGCGATCTGTCTTTTGTATGGTTTATGACCTTACTAAACAAACTATTCCAATGTCCCCAGAACTGGCGCTCCTTTTTCTGGGTATTGAAAATATAATACCTTGCTACAGATCTATGCTATAACATATCTTCATGTCAACCAAACTGGTCTTCACGAGACACTGGAAGTCTCCACTGGCTCCCAGTGTTTCAGAGGTGATCTCCCTCATGAACTCTACATGTATGTATGAGAGAATGTTATCTACTCAGCACCTTTCCGGAACTCGGTTCCATAATACTTGGTCAGTATGGATGGACAGCAGATGGTACTCGACTTGATAGAACATGGGCAGGTCCTGGTTGATTGTGTGTTGGTATGTGGAGCGGGCGGCACCCACCTAGAGCCGATTGTATCATCTTATTGCTTTATTTTTCAACGCCACGACACCACCTGGATCCTATTACTCACCTTATGATGGTACGGCTTTATTGAGACCTAGCTCCTGTTTATTTTTTTTGTTTTTTTTTTTGTTTTTTTTTTGTTTTGCTTCAGTTTACTTTGCTTTTGCTTATTTCTTTAGACTCTTGATGTGGTTCATACTCCAAATTTGCTTGCAAAATGGAGATGCACTCACACTGCATCTCAATAGACTAGAGTCCTAGCCCGGGGGAATTGAAAAGTTTCTCTCTTTCAATTGTTAGTTTCAGTCTTTTATGCTATTGTGTATAGCCTTGTAGGCTATCTACAGTAGTTCGCACATCTTATGACTGTATTTTTTCTGCTAGCCTCATTATCATTATAGAACCTGTACTGTTTGTTATCGCTATTTTAGAGTAATTTATTCAGGTGCTCTTTACTGTTTCATTTGTTCTTTTTGTATGTTCCCCTGTCATGGCAGATTGCATATAACACTTATTTGCCTGTTTGGCTATACATGACAACTGTCATTGTCCTTGTTGAAGGGCTCCCTTGCTGCGTCCTGGCGAGTCCACTGTATGTATGCTATGACATTTTATGTTTAAAACTAATAAAATACTTTGGAATTTAAAAGATTGTATTACAAAGAGGACGGTGGTGTAACATTGAATTCACATGAGGAACAAGAGGCTGTTGGAATTATGGCTGACCTGTTGGAAGAACAGACGCAGACTATTATGGTGAGCAAGATCCCTTACTCACTTTTACCAAAATCTAAAAAATTTCCCCCAACGTCACTCAATACGAACATTGATATGTTTGTTAAATTGGTCATCAAGGACATGAAGAAAATCACATCCACCATTCCCAGGGATAACCTTGATATAGAACAACGTAGGGCATTGAAGGAATTGAGCAAACTTATGGGAGTGGTAATTAAACCCTCAGATAAGGGAGGCAACGTGGTAGTTTGGCCTACATCTCAATATGAAAGAGAAGCATTCTGCCAGTTGCGGGACTCTAAATGCTACAAAAAACTTACCTTCAATCCTTTGACGAAATTTTAGGATGAATTATTGCCAATCTTGGAACGGGCATGTGATGATGGGGTGAATTCTCAACAAGAAAAGAAATGTCTCTGGTATGAGTACCCCACTATTGCTACGTCCTACTTATTACCAAAAATTCATAAGCATGCAATGAATCCCCCTGGACGTCCAATTGTATCCAGCAGTAACAATTTTTGTGAACCCGTGTGCAAATTAATTGATCACGTGTTGAAACCGATAGTTGAAAGTCTCCCTGCTTTCCTGAAGGATACTGGAGACTTACTGAGAAGGGTGGATGGTCTCCAACTGGAGGAGAATATGTTTATTGTGACCTGTGACGTGGAGTCGATATATACAGTACAGACCAAAAGTTTGGACACACCTTCTCATTCAAAGAGTTTTCTGTATTTTCATGACTATGAAAATTGTAGATTCACACTGAAGGCATCAAAACTATGAATTAACACATGTGGAATTATATACTTAAAAAAAAGTGTGAAACAACTGTAAATATGTCTTATATTCTAGGTTCTTCAAAGTAGCCACCTTTTGCTTTGATTACTGCTTTGCACACTCTTGGCATTCTCTTGATGAGCTTTAAGAGGTAGTCACCTGAAATGGTTTTCACTTCACAGGTGGGCCCTGTCAGGTTTAATTTAAGTGGGATTTCTTGCCTTAAAAATAGGGTTGGGACCATGAGTTGTGTTGGGCAGAAGTCAGGTGGATACACAGCTGATAGTCCTACTGAATAGACTGTTAGAATTTGTATTATGGCAAGAAAAAAGCAGCTAAGTAAAGAAAAAGAGTGGCCATCATTACTTTAAGAGATGAAGGTCAGTCAGTCTGAAAAATTGGGAAAACTTTGAAAGTGTCCCCAAGTGCAGTCGCAAAAACCATCAAGCGCTACAAAAGAAACTGGCTCACATGAGGACTGCCCCAGGAAAGGAAGACCAAGAGTCACCTCTGCTGCGGAGGATAAGTTCATCCAAGTCACCAGCCTCAGAAATCGCAGGTTAATAGCAGCTCAGATTAGAGACCAGGTCAATGCCACACAGAGTTCAAGCAGCAGACACATCTCTACAACAACTGTTAAGAGGAGACTGTGTGCAGCAGGCCTTCATGGTAAAATAGCTGCTAGGAAACCACTGCTAAGGACAGGCAAAAAGCAGAAGTGACTTGTTTGGGCTAAAGAACGCAAAGAATGGACATTAGACCAGTGGAAATCTGTGCTTTGGTCTGATGAGTCCAAATTTGAGATCTTTGGTTTCAACCACTGTGTCTTTGTGCGATGCAGAAAAGGTGAACGGATGGACTCTACATGCCTGGTTCCCACCGTGAAGCATGGAGGAGGAGGTGTGATGGTGTGGGGGTGCTTTGCTGGTGACACTCTTGGGGATTTATTCAAAATGGAAGGCATACTGAACCAGCATGGCTACCATAGCATCTTGCAGCAGCATGCTATCACATCCGGTTTGCATTTAGTTGGACCATCATTTATTTATCAACAGGACAATGACCCCAAACACACCTCCAGGCTGTGTAAGGGCTATTTGACCAAGAAGGAGAGTGATAGGGTGCTACGCCAGATGACCTGGCCTCCACAGTCACCAGACCTGAACCCAATCAAGATGGTTTGGGGTGAGCTGGACCACAGAGTGAAGGCAAAAGGGCAAGCAAGTGCTAAGCATCTCTGGGAACTCCTTCAAGACTGTTGGAATACCATTTCAGGTGACTACCTCTTGAAGCTCATCAAGAGAATGCCAAGAGTGTGCGAGAATGCCAAGCTGTGCAAAGCAGTAATCAAAGCAAAAGGTGGCTAATTTGAAGAACCTAGAATATAAGACATATTTTCAGTTGTTTCACACTTTTTTGTTATATATAAGTATATAATTCCACATGTGTTAATTCATAGTTTTGATGCATTCAGTGTGAATCTACAATTTTCATAGTCATGAAAATACAGAAAACTCTTTGAATGAGAAGGTGTGTCCAAACTTTTGGTCTGTATTGTACCTCCATTAACCATCTGGACGGCCTTGAGGCAGTTTCCCATTTCCTGAGGATGTCAGACATTCAAGGTGAGTACAATTCATTCATCTTGTCCTTACTTGAGTTTTCTCTCCATCACAACTTCTTCATTTTTAAAGGGTCCTTCTACCTACAGCTCCAGGGAACAGCAATGGGGGCGGCCTGTGCACCAGCCTATGCCAACCTGTTCCTGGGGCAGGTGGACCATATTGAGAAGGTCCACATGTGGAGTCGTTACATTGATGACATCCTCATTATTTGGCAGGGGTCCATGGAAGATCTGGATACCTTCATGGCCTCACTGAACCGCAAAAACTTGAATATTAAACTTACATACAAAGTGGGCTGCACGGATTTCTTGGATGTCTTATTAAAATTCGACACAAATGGATTCATTTGTACGGATATCTTTCCCAAATCCACTGCGGTAAATAGCCTCCTTCATGCTCACTCATCACACCCACAACTGTTGATTGACAGTATTCCGGTGGGTCAGTTTTTGAGAGTGCGCAGACTGTGTTCCCAGTATGGAACTTTTGAATTCCAGGCCAAGGAATTGAGTGATAGATTCCTGGCTAGAGGATATAGCAAATCCGCAGTTAAGAGGGGTTATATGCGAGCAAAACACTTGAAAAGGGCACCTTTTTAACTGTTGCTGTACCTGTTGGTTTGTCTTTATAATAACTTTTTCTCCTTTTTGTTGTATCTCTTTTTTGTTGCATTTCAGTTTGGAGAATGAACCGTTGTGGACTCTTATCAAGCCCATTCTGCTTTCTTTACATTGGTGTCATGGACTCTCTTGATTACTTACGGCTTCCCTCATTTCTTTCTTTTCCTTTCCCCCTTTTCCCTTTCTCCCCCCCCTTCCCCTTCCCTTCCTCTCCCCTCCTTTTCTTTTTCCTTTATCTCTTTTTTTTCCCCTCCTCCTTTTGTCTTATTGTCATTATACATATGATTTTGCACCTATGATTTGAAATCTTTGCACATACACCATTGTTCGTTTGTCTTTCTTTTTGCACTTACTTCACGAGTGTTCACTTCACGCGTGTTTGCACTGTATTGCACTTTTTCATGAAATTATATATATTTTGTTTTATATATTTATATACAGTACAGACCAAAAGTTTGGACACACCTTCTCATTCAAAGAGTTTTCTGTATTTTCATAACTATGAAAATTATAGATTCACACTGAAGGCATCAAAACTATGAATTAACACATGTAGAATTATATACTTAACAAAAAAGTGTGAACTGGGTCCTAGTATTACATATTGTCCACTCCTTTCTTGCATGTGCGCATGCGCCTGCGACTTCCGTTCCGGCCTGGCGCCTCACCATTGAGCGCTGTTCTGTTTTTTCTTTCTTTCTATTTTTATGTGTTTTATCTATTGGTAGAGTAGTTTCTTATATGTTTTTTTTTCACTATTGCAGTACTTTCTAATAACTTTGATATTTTTCTAATAGCCTTTGATATTCATATGGTCCGATCACGTGACCGGATAAGGAAGTGACGTCACGTGCGTTCCACAGTGAGACGCACGCTTGGACACACGTACGATGGCTCCTCGTGATGTAGTAAGTCAGGTGTTTTTAATGCATCCAATCTGTGGTACCATAAATAGACAGGAAGCACAGTCTGCCTCTATCCCCTGAGGAAGCAACAGCGAAACGTGTGTTGGGGTCTGATGTGGCGCTGGTCTGTATTGCCTTGCACTTGATGTATGTTTTGGGACTTACATGTATGGTATTGTGACTAATTTGGCACTTGCACTTTAATTATTTGTATATACCCTATAATTATGTACCCTGCTGTTTTGCCATACAATATACTGATTACACTCTCCAGATAGCCCCTCTTTTCTTGTATGTCACCACCATTGTCTTTTTAATTAGCTTTTATGCTTGTATGTTGTAATAATAAAGTTTATTTGTTTCTCTACATACGCTTACGTGTGTTTCTAGTATGGGTGTGCATAATTTAATCTGGGTTAGTTGTTTACATGCAGAACTTCCTGTGTTTCCCAACTTTCTGCTGGTTTTGTTCAGTCACACTGTTCTCTCTGCAGTAGTCACACCCACTATACCTCCCCTTTCCATTTTAGCTAGGTGGAGCAAGGCCTGAGAAACATTACAGTGCAAAGCATTTTTTCACATTAATTCTAACATGCACTACAATGACAATGGTGAGAACACACCACGATTCTTGCAGATGGAGAGAAAATCTATGCACAAAGGTTAGAAAATGGTAATAAAAAGCTGACAGTGTGCTTTTAACAGCCTATTTTTTTATATACATTTGTGTGCATGTAGCCTTACGTGGGACTGTTTGGGTGGGATTTCTTACATGGGCCTGTGTGTTGGACGACGTTGAAGGGAGGGAATTATGTTTTGTACATGGGACTGTATGTTGGAGGGGGCTGAAGGCAGGAGATTGATGTTATTTACATGGGCCTGTATGTTGATGGCTGGGGAATTATAATTTCTGAGGGTACTACAGGGAGGATTATAACTATAGGGGCACTTCAGGGAGGCATTATAAATACAGGGGACATTATTGGGGACCTGATTGGTACAGGGGGCTCTATAGGAGTGTTTATACATCAACCTTTTTTCTACTGGGGGGTCTGTAGAGAGCTTTATTACCACTGGGGGAGCAATGGGGGGGTATTTTTATGGGGGAGGCTCTGTGAGATCATTATTAATACTGGAGGGCTCTTCTACTAATGGAGGCACTCTTGGGGAGCATTATCACTGTTGGGGGCACTGTAGGGGGCATTCTAGAAGGGAATTACTATTGGTGGGGCTTTGAGGAGCACTATTACTATGGGGGAGACTATCTGTATGGCACTAATTTTACTTCAGGATAGTATTTAGGGGTATTGGGCAGCACAGTGACTTAAGGATGGGGATAATGATAGAAAAGTTAGGAAGCTAAGATGTCTGTCTGAGGAAGTTGTCCGGACCAAATGGAGAAGATGAAAGAAAATATCTACATCAAAGGAGATGTCACCTGAGAGGCTCTGGATGTGAGAGGTATGTGCTGCAGTATAGTCCTGTATGTTTGACAGTGTCTATGCAGCAAGTAAAGCAAGTAAAATGTCTTTAGTGCTAGTGCAGGCGGGGAGCATCGACCCTAGCAACGTCCCTGGCTCAGACCATAAACCGCACACTGCATCAAATTTGTCTGGATGGCTGTCACCCTAAAAGGAACCTCTTCTAAAGATGATGCACAAGTAAGCCCGCAAACAGTTTGCTGAAGACAAGCAAACTAAGGACATGGATTACTGGGACCACGTCCTGTGGTCTGATGAGACCAAGATAAACTTATTTGGTTCAGATGGTGTCAAGCCTGTGTGGCGGCAACCAGGTGAGGAGTACAAAGACAAGTGTGTCTTACCTACAATCAAGCATGGTGGTGGGAGTGCCATGGTTTGGGGCTGCATGAGTTCTGCTGGCTGTGGGGATTTACAGTTCATTGAGGGAACCATGAATACCAACATGTACATATATATATATATATATATATATATATATATATATATATATAGACAGGTCTTCCTTCTTAAGGGCCACATGCCATTTCACAGCAAATTGTTTTTTGTTCCATTGCATCTACAATGGAAAAATAAGCAAGTCTTCAAATAGCTACCATCTTGTGGCTACAGCTGCTATGCAGACCTCCCCTATTTCATGTTAATCTACCAAATGTGTGTTAGAAAGAACTAAGGCACAAATGGAAGGGAGTTTGATTACAGAATTAGACAACAAATGGTTTGTTGCCTGATATTATGGGGATACATAAATCTGCATAACAGCTGTGGACACAAAACAGCAGGAAAGCCTTAATGAAGGCTGTTAGCGAGATTTTTTTCATTGATGGAAATTAATCTCCTCCTGCCCTTGATCCTATATTTTCTCATATTATTATTAATACTAGAAGACTAAAAAAATATATAAATACATTTTCAGTATGTATCCTCCCCCTCTTCATATTCCTGTTTCCTGCTATAAGATAACTGGCTGCAGCAGGAACCTCCCTCTGTGCTTTTTTGCAATAGGACTCAAAGATTGTTAAAGTAGTTGCTGTTGATAACTCACCTACCCATAACTACCTGTCCACGGCCCCGCCATTCACGCACTGTTGACCCAAATGACCACGAATGGGGGAATGTGGAAAGGTGAGTTGTTTTTTTTTTTTTTTAATCGGCCGCAGGTTGCCATTGGGGTTGTTGGCTCCGAGGCTGGACAATCGCTTTAAGTCTTGCCTCGTAGCTAAGACCTGCCCACCTCAACCTGTCACTAGTTAAAAAATGAAATATACCACTTTATTCCCTATAGGATTTCTACAAGACTGTTTCAGGAAAATGCAGAAAATCTAGTAGTCTGACAAACAATGTGGGCAAATTTATCTACTAACTGCCTATCAATCATTCATTACTAGTTTTAACCCTTTCGTGTAACCCCATACATGTACGGCGTTAGAGCGATAGGCAAACATGGTAACTGCTCGCACATGCAGTGGGAGTCATGGCCTGCGGGTCTCCGTTGTTTCCGCAGAAATTAAAGCCTTTAAATCAAGTGAGATCATGACATCTGCGGCCAGTGAGGATGCTGGTAATTGATTTTAATACTCTTAGCCTCGCTGAAGAGGCTGAGGGTTTCAAAGCTGCAATTCTTATTTTGGCCACCAGGTGGCAAGCCAACATAAGAAATGAGCAATTGTCAGTAATAAATGGATTTTAAAAATACATGATCATTCAGAATTAAAAACAAAATTGGATCTCAAATGTGTTCTTCAAAATCATTACAAAAATTTTTGAAAAAACTTAAAATATATATAAAAATATAAAAAAATATAAAAGTTTAAATCAACCCCTTTTCCATATAATAAAAAAAAATACATAAATAACAAAAAATATAAACATAATGGCATAACGAAAAAAGGGTCAAAATGGCCGATTTGCCCTTTTTACATTGCTTCTCTTACCCAAAAAAATGTATAAAAATTTGATCAAAAAGTCACACACACACTCCAAATTGGTATCAGTTTCCATCTACATTGTATACCATAAAAAATGGTGGCATTAGAAAGTACACCTTGTCCCGCAAAAAATAAGCCCTCATACAACTATGTGAATGGAAATATAAAAAAAGTTATGGCTCAAGGGTCCTGTTCTGTTTAACATGTTTGTAAGTGACATAAGGGACGGCTTGGTAGGGAAGGTATGCTTGTTTGCTGATGACACAAAAGTGTGTAATAGGGTTGATGTTCCAGGAGGTGTCTGTAATATGGAAAATGATTTATCTTTATTAGATAAGTAGTCAAAACAATGGAAACTGCAGTTAAATGTTTCCAAATGTAAAATAATGCACTTGGGGAGAAGAAACCCTCTATCTGAGTATCGTATTGGCAGTTCTGTGCTAACAAAGACCTCAGAAGAGAAGGATTTGGGGGTAGTCATCTCTGACAGCCTCAAAATGAGCAACCAGTGCAACCAGGCGGTAGGGAAAGCAAATCGTATGCTTCGCTGCATAGCTAGAGGTATAACAAGCAGAAAGAGGGAGATAATGATCCCTCTGTATAGAGCTCTAGTGAGATCACATCTGGAATACTGTGTTCAATTCTGGAGACCTCACCTGCAAAAGGATATTGCTAAAATAGAACGGGTCCAAAGAAGAGCTACAAAACTGGTGGAAGGTCTAAAGCATAGAACTTATCAAGAAAGACTCAGAGTTCTTAATATGTATAGTCTGGAGGAAAGAAGAGAAAGGGGTGACATGATTGAAACCTTTAAATATGTTAAAGGGCTGAATAAAGTTCAGGAGGGAAGGGTTATTAACCCTTTCAGTACTGGAGTTTTTTCCGGTTGTGCATTTTCGTTTTGCGCTCCCTGCCTTCAAACAGCCATAACTGTTTTATTTTTCTGTTCACATAGCTGTATGAGGGCATGTTTTTTGCGGGACAAGTTGTACTTTCCAAAGGCACCATTTAATATTGCATATGGTGTAGTGGGAAGCGGGAAAAAAATTCCAAATCGGGTGAAATTGCAAAAAAAAAAAACGCTATTCCGCTATAGTTCTACGGGTTTCTTATTTACAGCGTTCGATGTTCATTAAAACTGACCAGTTACTTTCATTCTACTGGTCAGTACGAATCCGGCAATACCTAATATGTATAGTTTTTCCTGCGTTTTGATAGTGATAAAATAATTAGAAAGTTGCCCTTTTTTTTTTTGTTGTCATATCTTGACCCCTATAACTTTTTGGTATTTATGTGTACGGAGCTGTATGGGGGCTCATTTTTTGCGGGGCGATCTGAAGTTTTTATTGATACCATTCTGGGGTGTGTATGACTTTTTGATCACTTTTTATTTAATTTTTTTTAGAAAAAAAGCGACAAAAACCAGCGAATCGCCATTTGGACGCTTTTTTCCACCACACAATTCGCCGTATTGGAATTTTTTTTAATATATTTTAAAAGTACGGGAGTTTTTGGTCACGGTGATACCCATGATGTCTATATTTATTGTTATTTAGGTATTTATTTTTTAATTATACGGAAAGGGGGGTGATTTGAACTTTTACATATTTTTTATTTTTTATATATTTTTTAACATTTTTTTATTTTTTGTGATTATTTTAAAGCTCAAATATGAGCTAATATATTGTGTTTTTTTTTTCTTTATGAGCAATCAGGGATTTACTAGATTGAGATAAATCCAAGAATTGCTCATTTCTTATCCTGGCCTGCCATCTAGTGGCCAGAATAAGATCTGCACTTTGAAAGCTGTAAACCTCATCAGCGAGGTTTACAGCTTTCAGATCATGTACAGACACCCCGACTGGCTACACGGGGTGTCTGTACACCACCCGGAAGCGCACACTTCCGGTTAAAGACGCAACTAGATGCCGTGATCACGTATGATCACGGCATCTAAAGGCCCAGCAAGACGCCGCCGATCGGGTAAGTAGCGGCAAGTCTCTGCTGTTAGAAACAGCAGAGACTTGCCGGCCATGAAGCCCGCCGCACGTGCGAGCAGGCGCCATGTGCCCGCATCGCCCAAGCGCCGTACATGTACGGCGCTGGTACTGTAAGGGTTAATAAGAATCAGAACACAAGAACAAGGGGGACAATCTGACGTTAGTTGGGGGAAAAATCAAGAACAACATTAGAAAATATTATTTCACTGAAAGAGTAGTAGAAGCTTGGAACAAACTTCCAGCAGAGGTGGTTGATACATCCACAGTAAGTGAATTTAAACATGCCTGGGGTAAACATGTATCTATCCTAAGATAACAATAAAAAGATAATAAAGGGGCAGATTAGATGGACCAGGTGGTCTTTTTCTGCCGTCAATCTTCTATGCTTCTATGTTTCTATGTTTCAAGGAAGATAGGGAAGAAAAATGAAAATGCAAAAACGAAAAAAATCCTTTGTCCTTGTCTCTTATTTCATCTTTTTACCTACAGTATACTACACAAAATATTCTTTTGAACATGAATATCATAGCTGTTTTTCATTGTAATCAGTGCTTATAACTGCACTAAACTTCAGAGCACTTGTGGAATTGCATAATGTCAACAATTTACATGTGAAGTATAAAAAAAGGCCATTCTCAACCAAAATGGTGCTTTCCACTCAACCCCTGACCACATCCATGCAGGAGTTTCTGGAGCCATATGTTTTAAAGGTCATGATTGCGCTATTTAAAATAACACTTTTTTGTGGTAACTATTTTGTGGTAATATCACTTTTCACTTAGAACAGTTAAATACTCATATTAGGAATATATGCTTAGCTTTTCTGCTGTGTTCAGTCTTTCCTATCATTTGGTATAGCTTAAATGATCTACAGCGTATAACTGTTTCATACTCGGCTTTCTGAAATTAAGATATCCTATCTTTGCTTGTTAAGGTTGCCTTAATCTTATTGTAAAATACTGTATCCCTGAGCTATGTGTGTAATCTAGAGAAAATGCATTAAAATAAATTAGATTTTCTACTAAAAGCAATTGCAATCATTGGATACTGTAAGAAAAATGTAAGCTATTTTTGTGCAGTCCTATACAGCCACATAAACTGTAGAGCATTTCATATAGGAAAGTCTTATGAAATGTCAGAGACCTCAAGCGCATAACATGTTTGATGACTGAATGCTAAACATTCCCTCTAAATGTAAATTACCCTTAATACTATTAGGACTTGAAATCCCTTAAAAATGCATATACTGTATGGAACATAAGTAAAAGTCCAACATAAAAGCTTGTAGAGGCCAGTAAGATCTGTATAGTAAAAGGAAGAAAGACAAGACATCAGCTTTGTTCTTTTTTTAAATATTCCAAAATTGCATTAATGAGTAAAGACCAGCCAAAAGAAATGCAAAAATTGTGATTTAGTGGATATTAATCTTGTGCGGATTCACATTGTCATCTACATCAATATGTACATCCTGGCATGACATCCACTAAGTAGTTACTTTGGCTTAAAAGTGTATGTGGGTTACTTAGGGCCCCTTGACTAACCCTCATCTTGATCAGCAAAGAGCCTAGTTACCCAGATTCCTAAGGACCCCCTAAAACACAGTGAACCCTGTTACCAGGTATGCCTTGAGCTGGTACACTGTACTGAATATCTCAGTAGTTCAGCATTATGTTTTAGGCTTAAACAGTGCATTCAGAAAGTCTTCAGACCATTTCATTTTTTCATATTTTTAAGATGCGGTCTTGTGCTAAAATGTAAAAATCAAGTTTCCCCCAATTAATCTGCGCTTAACCCTTTCAGTACCGGAGGTTTTTTTGGTTATGCGTTTTCGTTTTGCTCTCCCTGCCTTCAAACAGCCATAACTGTTTTATTTTTCTGTTCACATAGCTGTATGAGGGCTTGTTTTTTGCGGGACAAGTTGTACTTTCCAACGCCACCATTTAATATTGCATATGGTGTAGTGGGAAGCGGGAAAAAAATTCCAAATCGGGTGAAATTGCAAAAAAAACGCTATTCCACTACAGTTCTATGGGTTTCTTATTTACAACGTTCGATGTTCATTAAAACTGACCAGTTAATTTCATTCTACTGGTCAGTACGAATCCGGCGATACCTAATATGTATAGTTTTTCCTGCGTTTTGATAGTGATAAAATAATTATAAAGCTGGCCTTTTTTTTTGTCATATCTTGACGCCTATAACTTTTTGGTATTTATGTGTATGGAGCTGTATGGGGGCTCATTTTTTGTGGGGCGATCTGAAGTTTTTATTGATACCATTCTGGGGTGTGTATGACTTTTTGATCACTTTTTATTTAATTTTTTTTTTTCATTTTTTTTAGAAAATAAAAAAAAAGCGACAAAAAACAGCGAATCACCATCTGGACGCTTTTTTCCACCACACAATTCACCGTATTGGAATTTTTTTTATATTTTAAAAGTACGGGCATTTTCGGTGATACCCATGATGTCTATATTTATTGTTATTTAGGTTTTTATTTTTTAATTATACGGAAAGGGGGGTGATTTGAACTTTTATATTTTTTTATTTTTTATATATTTTTTAACATTTTTTTGTGATTATTTTAAAGCTCAAATATGAGCTAATACATTGTGTTTTTTTTCTTTATGAGCAATCAGGGATTTACTAGATGGAGATAAATCCAAGAATTGCTCATTTCTTATACTGACCTTCCATCTAGTGGCCAGAATAAGAATTGCAGTTTGAAAACTGTAATCCTCACCAGCGAGGATTACAGTTTTCATATGGTGTACAGACACCCCGATTGGCTACTCGGTTCAGACGCATCCTGATGCCGTGATCACGTGTGATCACGGCATCTAAAGGCCCAGCAAGACGCCGCCGATGGCGGTAAGTAGCTGCAAGTCTCTGCTGTTAGAAACAGCAGAGACTTGCCAGCCATGACGCCCGCCGCACGGGCGAGCGGGCATCATGTCCCCGCACCGCACCAGCGTCATACATGTACGGCACTGGTACTCTAAGGGTTAATACCCTAAAATCAGAAAGTGAAAACAAAATTTTATACATTTTTAGAAATTTTAGAAATTTTTGCAAATTTATTAAAAAGGAAAAGCTAAAATGTCACCTGGACATAAGTATTCAGACCCTTTACTATGACACTTGAAATTTAGCTCAGGGGGCCTACTATTTTTTTATTATCTTTGAGATGTTTATACACCTTGTTTGGAATCCATCTATGGAAAGACATATTGTCTATATAAGGTCTCACAACTGACAATGTACAGTATATCAGAGCAAGAACCAAGCCACAAGGAGGAAAGAACTTCCTGTAGAGATCAGAAATGATTGTGTGAAGCCACAGATCTCAAGAAGGATAGAAAACAAAAATCCTGCTGCACTGTACAGCACAGTGGCCTCCATAATTCTTAAATGAAAGATGTTTGGAAAAACAAGGACTCTACCTTGAGCTGGCTGCCACACCGAATTAAGTAATTTGGCCTTGATAAGAGATGAACAAGAACCTAATGGTCACTCTGGCTGAGCTTCAAAATTTCTGTGTGCAGATGGGAGAAACTTCCAGGAGGCCAACCACCACTGCAGCACTCAAGCAATCTAGCCACATGAAAGTCTGCAAAAAAAAAAAAAACTAAAGGATTCTGAGACTATAAGAAACAAGATTCTGATTAAACCAAGATTTAACTTTTTTGCCTCAAATCTCAGCGTAATGTTTGGAGAAAATTAGGCACTGCCCAATACCATACCTACAGTGAAGTGTGATAGTGGCAGCATCATTCTGTGGGGGTATTTTTAAGTGGCTGGGACAGAGAGACTGCTTGGACTGGTCAGAGTTGAGGGAAAACTGAAGGCAACTAGGTACAGAAATATTCTTAAGGAAAACCTGATCCAGAGCCCTCTAGACCTCAGGCTGGGCTTAGGAGGTTAAACTTCCAACAAGACAATGACCGTAAGCACACAGCCAAGATAACACAGGGGTGGCTTAGCCTAGCCAGAGTACTAACTTGAACTCAATTGAAACTTGAACTCAATTCAATCTCTGGAAAGACCTGAAAATGGTTTTCTACTGAGGGTCCTCATGCAACCTGACAAAGTTTGAGAGGATCTGCAAAGAAGAATGGCAGAAAATCCTCAAATCCAGGTGTGCAAACCTTGTGACACAATACCCAAGAAGACTAGGCTGTAATCACTGCCAAAGGTGCTTCAACTGAAAACTGGGTAAAGGGTACTCAATATATTAGTTTTTCCTTTTCAATAAATTAGCAAAGATTTCTAACATTCTATTTTCTTTTTGTCATTAGAATAACGGAAAAATTTAACTTTTTTATTTTAGGACAAGGCCTAAAATAAACATAACAAAACATAACAAAATGTGAAAAAGTGAAAAGAGCTGAAGGTTTTGCGAATGCAATTCCAAATGACATATTTCTGAAATACCTGTTGAATAGACATTGGGGGACACTTACTAATCATGTTGCACCAGAATTATGGTGTAAAATGCTCCAAAAATAATGACGTTCTGATTTGCGTTAAATATATCAACTCAGTGGCGTAGCTACCGGGGGGGCAGGGGGGGCGACGGCTCCGGGCCCAGTGACTCAAGGGGGCCCATAAAAATAAAAAATCTTACTTACCTGTTCTGCGCTGCGGCTGCCCCCCGGTACGCGCTCTGCTCTCTTCCCTGATGGCGCGCACTATGACCTGACGCTGCACGCAGCGTCAGGTCATAGTGTGCGCGGGCCAGGGAAGAGAGCGGAGCGCGGACCGGAGGGCAGCCGCAGCCGCAGCGCAGAACAGGTAAGAAAGGTTTTTTATTTTTATCTTATGTGGCTGGGTGTGCTGATCTGAGGTCTGATGGGGGCACAATACGCTCATCTGAGGTCTGATGGGGGGCACAATATGCAGATCTGAGGTTTGATGGGGCACAATACGCTGATCTGAGGTCTGATGGGGGCACATTAAGCTGATCTGAGGTCTGATGGGGCACAATATGCAGATCTGAGGTTTGATGGGGCACAATACGCTGATCTGAGGTCTGATGGGGGCACAATACGCTGATCTGAGGTCTGATGGGGGCACAATACGCTGATCTGAGGTCTGATGGCACAATATGCAGATCTGAGGTTTGATGGGGCACAATACGCTGATCTGAGGTCTGATGGGGGCACATTAAGCTGATCTGAGGTCTGATGGGGGCACGATACGCTGATCTGAGGTCTGATGGGGGCACAATACGCTGATCTGAGGTCTGATGGGGGCACAATACGCTGATCTGAGGTCTGATGGGGGGCACAATAGGCTGATCTGAGGTTTGATGGGGCACAATAGGCTGATCTGAGGTCTGATGGGGGCACAATACGCTGATCTGAGGTCTGATGGGGGCACAATACGATGATCTGAGGTCTGATGGGGCACAATACGCTGATCTGAGGTCTGATGGGGACACATTAAGCTGATCTGAGGTCTGATGGGGCACAATACGCTGATCTGAGGTCTGATGGGGGGCACAATAGGCTGATCTGAGGTTTGATGGGGCACAATAGGCTGATCTGAGGTCTGATGGGGGCACAATACGCTGATCTGAGGTCTGATGGGGGCACAATATGCAGATCTGAGGTTTGATGGGGCACAATATGCTGATGTGAGGTCTGATGGGGGCACAATACGCTGATCTGAGGTCTGATGGGGGCACAGTACGCTGATCTGAGGTCTGATGGGGGCACAGTACGCTGATCTGAGGTCTGATGGGGGCACAGTACGCTGATCTGAGGTCTGATGGGGGCACAGTACGCTGATCTGAGGTCTGATGGGGGCACATTAAGCTGATCTGAGGTCTGATGGGGGCACAATACGCTGATCTGAGGTCTGATGGGGGCACAGTAGGCTGATGTGAGGTCTGATGGGGGCACAGTAGGCTGATCTGAGGTCTGATGGGGCACAATATGCTAATCTGAGGTCTGATGGGGGCACAGTAGGCTGATGTGAGGTCTGATGGGGCACAATACGCTGATCTGAGGTCTGATGGGGACACAGTAGGCTGATGTGAGGCCTGATTGGGGCACAGTAGGCTGATCTGAGGTCTGATGGGGCACAATATGCTAATCTGAGGTCTGATGGGGGCACAATACGCTGATCTGAGGTCTGATGGGGGCACAATACGCTGATCTGAGGTCTGATGGGGGCACAATACGCTGATCTGAGGTCTGATGGGGGCACATTCTGCTGATCTGAGGTCTGATGGGAGCACAATATGCTGATCTGAGGTCTGATGGGGCACAATACGCTGATCTGAGGTCTGATGGGGACACAGTACGCTGATCTGAAGTCTGATGGGGGCACAGTAGGCTGATCTGAGGTCTGATGGGGGCACATTCTGCTGATCTGAGGTCTGATGGGGGGCACATTAAGCTGATCTGAGGTCTGATGGGGGCACAATACGCTGATCTGAGGTCTGATGGGGCACAATACGCTGATCTGAGGTCTGATGGGGCACAATACGCTGATCTGAGGTCTGATGGGGGCACATTAAGCTGATCTGAGGTCTGATAGGGGCACATTAAGCTGATCTGAGGTCTGATGGGGGCAGGGGAGTGATGTAAAAACTGGGGACACGTTTCCTTTAACATAGGAGTCCCCTTGTTTTTTACTCCTATTAATCCTATATTTTACTGCATTATGTGGTAGAGTATTTAGACTAGGGTATGTAGAAAGTCTATTGTACTGTACTTAGCAGCATAGACGATCTTGCAGTTTATACAGTCATCTTGCTAATACAGTATTATAACCACAACTAGTAGTATGTGCCTGTGAAGTTGGAAACGTGCGTTTGGGAAGCCAATAAGTGGGGGGCCCACTCAAGTATGTTTCGCCCCCCCTGTGCTGAACCTCTAGCTACGCCTCTGTATCAACTGTTTTCTCCTTATTGTTCCCTAGAAAGTATGAAACATGCCAGACAAAAAGTTTTGAATGTCAAATTGGGTGTGGCTAGTAATTGGCGTATATTACAGATGTAGAAGAATTAACACACATGCTTAACTGGGCATGTTAACTAAAGTACAGTAGTTGTATTATGCCGACAACTTCAATTGCTTTTCAATGGCTTTAGTTATGGGATTTAACAATGAATTAAGAAATTTCAGTTAAGCGTTTGACTGTTAACTCTGCTACATCCATACACACCATTTACCAACTTATTTTTTGTTTAAAAGGCACAAAATATTGTGGTAGATTAAACTTCTGTGGTAGTGTAATTTGTTAAAAAGAGTATGGCAGATCAGATACATGTGACTCTTATTAAAAAAAATATCACAATATTAGCGATTAAATGTTGCATATCAACCTTAAAGGAGTTACTCCTTCAAAATCAGTTGCGCACAGATGTATTGTGGCATTTGCAATTAAATGTCAGATTTTAACACATCAGCGTAAAAAATGTTGCATTTGTTTATAAAAAGATGGATTATTGGCCTACAGTTACAAAAGACACATTTTAACCCTTACAGCTGGGGCGATGCGGACACAAGGCGCCTGCTCGCACGTGCGGCGGGCGTCATGGCCGGCAAATCTCATGGCATCTAGTAGTGCAAAAACCCAGAAGCGTTCGCTTCCGGGTGGTGTACAGATGCCTCATGTGGTCAAATTAAATTATTAAATAAAAAGTGATCAAAAAGTCATACACACCCCAGAATGGTATCAATAAATAGTTCAGATCGCTCCGCAAAAAATGAGCCCCCATACAGCTCCGTACACATAAATACCAAAACGTTATAGGGGTCAAGATATGACAAAACAAAAAACGCAGGAAAAACTATACATATTAGGTATCGCCGGAGTCGTACTGACCAGTAGAATGAAAGTAACTGGTCAGTTTTAATGAACATCGAACGCTGTAAATAAAAAACCCATAGAACTGTAGTGGAATAGCTTTTTTTTGCAATTTCACCCAATTTGGAATTTTTTTCCCGCTTCCCACTACACCATATGCAATATTAAATGGTGGCATTGAAAATTACAACTTGTCCTGCAAAAAACAAGACCTCATACAGCTATGTGAACAGAAAAATAAAACAGTTATGGCTGTTTGAAGGCAGGGAGCGCAAAACGAAAACGCAAAGCCAAAAAAACCTCCGGTACTGAAAGGGTTAAAAGTAGCATGCACCTTTTGATAAATGAGGTGAAACAAAGCACCACTTTGGATTCAAGATGTAAGGATTTTTCTGGCTCAAAATACGCCATTATTGATAAATGTCCCCCATTGAGTGACCTACAACACTCTTCCAGAAGGTCTCCTAGATTACTAGGTCATCATGTTGCATCAAGTGTACAAATGAGCAAATAGATTCTAAACAAATCTAATTCATCTTGAATTTCCCAAAAATTAAGATTCTCACCAAATCTGAATCCTTGCCAATTTGATTTGGACCAATCTCTCAAAATGGCGACCACCAGAGAAGAAAACATCTACAACCAAAAAGGGATCATTTTTGGACCACATTTTAATTTAAAAATAAAATCTGACAGTGTGTTATTAAAAAGGTGGTTACCATCGGCGACCATCAGTGTATCCATAGCCACGTATGCCACTGTCACTTTGACATTACTAATGCTGTCTTTGCATTAAAGAGCTTGAAAGAACTTTTTGGATGCACTCCTAGAAGACCTCAGAGTGTCGTAACAACCTTCCAGAGCAATCTGAGCACTTTTGCTTTGGGTCAGTTGTACCAATTAATTTGTTGGAATCAAACCAGGAATTAATTTCAAGAATTTCGTCCATCTCTAGTCAGGTACCATCTTTAGCCATGCTACTACCCTTTAGGATATTAACACATCTGGTGTCACTGTTTTTTTATGGGCACGTGGTGGGTCCTTCAAAATTTACAGAAATGCGTACATACAGTAATTAATAAAAAATGTACAGTGAGCCAGTGTACTTTCGTGTCGTAATTGGGAAAGTGTTTTGTTACAAAATGAAACAGTGAATCTTCCTTGGACCAACACAGGAATAACTAATAGCTGCTGATAGAAATATAATAATTAGACTGAAATGTCAGAGCTGGGAGTGGAACCAATACATAATCAAAAAGCTCACTGTTCCAAATATGGAACTGACTTGGGAAAAGAAAAAGCAACTAAAGGAAACCACAGTCATGCCAAAGCCAAAAATAAGCAACCCATAAAAGTGACAAAAAGCCTGATCTCAAGCTGTAACCTCAAGTAAATAATGAAGAACCATCTGTCTTAGAAATATTGAAAATGTGAAAATATGTCTAACGTGTCTTCCATATGGATTCATGCTTGTTTTACTGTCAAAGTTGGATAACTGAACGTACTGGACTAAAAGGGAAAAGCTCACTAATGATGATATAACCATGCAAGGAAAAAGGGGGTCATTTACTATCAGAAATGCACCTATATAAGGCATATTACTACCGCAGATTGCGGCGCAAAGGTCATTTACAACCAGCCTCCATGTAGTAAATCACTGCGAGTGAATACATTTATAACAGGTCAGGTCATTAGCTGGGATATTTAATTCATACTCCCTTTTGGTTGTAACTCTTATGCCATCTGATACAGTGTGGCTTATACTTCTGTAACACTTGTATCTCTGTTATTAATAGTGTCAGCTATATTTGCTGTTAGACACTCTTTTGTTACATTCTAGATTTATATCAGTGTCATATCTGCTTAGCCTGGACGCCTTTATTTTATAGGTGAGCGGCATTATTCTAAGTGATTGACAGTAGCTATTTCATTCAGATTTGCCGTCAATTCATGCTGTGAAATATTACCACACATTCCCTGCCAGCTAGATGCCATATTTCATGTTTAGCTAATAATCCTCTGCCAGTACTGCAGACAAACCGCAGACACAGTCAAGGCAGCATTAGGCTAGGGCTAGACGGCGACACCTTTCGCGGCCAGGATCGCTGAGTAGTGGTGATGCCATAGAAATTAATGGGATCACCATGGCAGTCGTAAGAAATCCAACACGGTTGGATTTCTTGCGACTGCCACGGCGATCCCATTCATTTCTATGGGATCACAGCTACTCAGCAATTCTGGCCACCCCGACAGGTGTCGCACGACCAGTGTCGCCGTGTACCCCTAGCCTTATTAGATCAACATGATGCAAAGATTTGTCAGATATCTCACTGGAATTGAGTTGGCGGTTGGCCCATACTAAATTTTGCTATAGGGCCCTATGAGATCTCTGTACTCCCCCGGACTCTCTTCAAAATGCCATAGATTTCACCGACAATTTCCTTACTTCCTATAAGAAAGTTCCCTCAGCTAACATATTATTCTTATTAATTTATTTCTCATTATATATCCTCAACTAACATAACTAAAATTGCCAAATGATCTCATTATTTCAAAAAACTGCGCTACTCTTGCCCATTTAAAATATAATATCAGTTGAGGATCTCAGATAAAGAACTCCTCATGCAAAAACATGTTTTTCTTGGCATACAGCTAAAAAGATATAGCTGTTGTGGAAGAAGTGTCATCTTAGCTTATGTACACATCTTAGATGGAGGCTCCATTACTGGTGGGAGCACTGTAGTGGCGCTGCTGGGGTAGTAATTATTTTGCTGTTTTATCACATCCCCTTTCTTCTCCCAGATTTTTTAATGTTCTCAACTCTTTTAATCCCCAGGGACAATAAGGTAAGGTAAGTTTATGTCTAATTTGTTTTTCCATCATTTACCTTTACATTTCTCTAAATATTAACATTTGCCAAGACTGAATCTATTTTCAGTTTTTCTGCCTTAAATTTACATGTGAGACCCAGTGAATTATGATCATGTAGTATGTGTACCTGCAGCTTAGTGTACAGCCAAAAAAAATACGTTGCAATTAGAGATGAGCGAATCATTGAAAATTCGCTTCGGCGAATGTTCGACAAATTTTTGACAAGATTCATTCTTAATACGAATTTATTTGGTCAAATTTACGTAAAAAAGTAATCGTTGTTTTGCAAACATTCCTACACAAATTACGAGCATACAGTCAGCGTTGTTAAAAGTACGCAATACGTAAGCATTAGCGTACAAAAGTGCGTACGAATCCTTAGCGTACTATTGACTCGCGATTGCGTCATACGCACGAGGCTAGGCCGCGGCGTACAGTCCTCAGAGGCAGTCCATATGAGGTAGAAAAGTAAGGTGCTCACTGCTAGCTATCCAGCTAAGTGCATAATTTACTAAAAACACCGTACAATAAGTGCATAATAGGACACATTGCAGTACCTGAAAAAGAATACACAAAATGGGCTAAAGTGCTTGAACAGTAAAGACATAATTATGCAAACATTTTAGTGCAATCAATTTCACATTTGCAAGCATAAAAGGCTCAGATATACGTTTGAGTCTCTCCTCGTGGCTCCTTGGCATGATAAAACACTGGAACACACTCCAAAATTCAATTGTAATCCACGTGAGGTAATTTTGTAATCCAAACAGGTAACGTGTAATCCACATGGATAATAGAAAATAGCAGCAAGTAGAGAACCCTTTTTGCAAAGGGGGCTCCCAAATAACCTGAAAATAGGAAAATAGGTGCGCTTAGGCTCAACTGGGAATTTTCTGCAGAATGGGGGGAGTCCTCACAAGCCATGACCATCTGGGTGAGAGTAAAACGGGGGCAATACAAACTAAACAAAAAAAGTGCCAACTAGCTCTCACCCGTCAGGTGCAGTCCATGGTGTGGCTCCCATAGGTCCTCTTAAAGTGTCCTTGAGACAGCCAGTAGTTGGGTCCCTTAGATGAGGGACCTGAAGTCCTCCTCGCTTGAGCTGCTACTGAAGGACATCAGAGGATGCTCCTGCCTCTTGTAGGCCACGCTCGCTGCTGTGGTGGATCTCCACTGCCCTCTTCTTCCGGAAGTCAGACTTGACCGGGTCCGGGTGGTGGTCACGCTGGTGAGCGCTGCAGCCACTTGCGCTTTTCCGAATACTCCTGCCGGGACAGCAGGGGTAAGGACCTCTGGCTGCAGCGATTCCGGCAAGGTTGCATCCAGGGAAGAAGCCCTGCTGCTGGCTTCATCTTCCACGGTAGTTGGTATTGGTGGATCACCGTGGATTGGAATGTAAATTATGAAGCTGCCAGCTGAAAGGACTGTGATGGTGGTGGTGGCAGTCCCGGAATCAGAGGCTGCAGCTGTGGCTGTGGCTTTTCCCTGAACCGAAGGACGCCATCTGGTGACTCCTGAAGGCAGTGCACATGTCCTGGACCTGGTGGTTCATCCAGCCACAATTCTATCCCGGTAGCAAAGGGGCCTTTCAGGGACGCCATGGGGGTGTACTCCACCTGATCTCCCCACATACAGGCTGTGACGAGGCTGGGGCAGGTATGGCCATTTAACTGACCTGCGGCCCACAAAGTACTCCTTGCCGTCCTCATCGTCTGCCAGGAAGCCAGAGCCTCGCTCAACCGAAAACCACAGAACAGTTCCCTTTCAGCGCTCTAATTTAGTATCTCCCTGCCTAGGATGGACCAGTACCTTGATTACCCAATCCTCCACGGCATTCTTGTAGTCCCAGATGGTCTGCGCGTGGGCCGTCATCGATGCTGGCACAATCGGGTTCTGCCATATGGAAGGTGTTGTTGATCTCCTCCTGGGCGGCGAAGTGGACGCTCCAGCTCCATCAACTACTTGGGGTGGTAATAGAAAGTGGAGAAACATCTGAAGACAGAAGTGTCAGGGGTAATTTACAAAAGACTTTGCACCATAAAAGGGGAGTGTCTTTAGCAGTTTTTTTTTAATGTTTTGTGCCATTCCTAGCACTTTGCATTTATTTTTTTATTTATTTTTACATTTTTAGCCAGATTTTTTTATGTCTCACATTTTGAATTATCGCAAGTCCACTCCAGTCCCCTGGTAACGTAGAAACTGCTGAAACTATTATAATAAATATCACAGGTAAAAAAAAATAGAAAAACCAGAGCTCCAAAATTAAGAACTAGCATGCAACAATTTTTAATTATCTGTGGCAAAAAATGATAAAGCCAACAGCAGACACTCCAAAAGGACAAAAATATCACCCTTATAATAAACTACACCTTTAGGTTTCATGCACATGGCCGTTTTTGGCCGTGCCTGTATTGCGGCCCGCAAATAGCGGGTCCAAAATATGCAGACACCGGCCGTCCGCACTCCCATCGCGGCAGCCACACGGATGGTGCCTGTGCCTTGGGGACCACAAATTGCGGCATCCTATGCGCGGAACAGCCAGACAACGGTCGTGTGAATGACCACTTAGACTGATAAGCTATGTCTCAAGATACATCTCCCTATTATATCTTTTTATCAATAAAATGTTCCACTTCTGGATGAGGATCATAGGGAATGTACTGTACCTCTAATATTTGGGGATGCATGTAGTACATGTGGTGCAGAAAATGTCTATTGTTACTCTGTATTTTCCTGATTGTGCTGATATATGTAATATAATACATTGTAAATAAGGGTCTTCTTTAATCTGTCACAGTAAGGTTTAGGAATTCATTGGCAAAGATGATCTAGCCTCTAGTGTTACTGCAGTCGTCATTATATTGCTACAAGTGCCAAGAGAGTTGGTCACTGGAAGTCTATAGAGGTAAAATATGTGAGATTCCTACTGGTCTATAACATTTGCTGTACACCGGACACTGTGTTACTTCATACTGTCTTATTTCATTATATAGATAGACTATATAGATTGGCAGAAACAGTCATGGGATTGTACAGTTTATATGTATCTTATAATAAAAAAGACTACCAAAAATAGTACAAAGGCTACAAGGGTTAACAAGACTGTATGTTAGTAAATGGGGTATAAACAATGTTAATCTAGTTTCACATCTGTGGCAGCTTTTCAGAATTCTCCAAATCCGGCACTGCCATTTGCAACTGTAATACCCAACAGCCCCATAAAAAGGTTTTTCCGAGAATTTAATACTGATGAACTATCCTCTGGAAAGGTCATCAGTATCTGGTCAGTGGGGGTCTGACACCCAGGACCTCTGCTGATGAGCTGATTGAGAAAGCTGTTGCTCCTGTGAGTGCCACAGCCATTTCCATGCTTACTAAGCACAGTGCCGTATATTGTATAGTGGTTGTGCTTGGTATTGCAGCTCAGCCCCATTCACTCCTATCGGGATAAGTTGCGCATAGACCATGTGACCGAGGCATAGGTGTATGGAGAGACAGGGAGGTATGTAAAGGCCCCCTTTCCTTCTCATGCAAGTGGAAGTCATATATTGATGCATTCCTAACACAAGCAGAACGGGTACAGCTAATGACACCTTATTCTTATAGGTCCCGGTTCAGCAGTGGAGAACTCAGGCCCTCCGCAGCCCATAGTGGGGAATAAAAGCTCAATAAGAGATTCCAGAAGGGATGAAAGGTCAAGTTCACTGTGCGTTAGAAATGACATGACTTCTTATTCTGTGGCTCAATACGAATACAGTGATATCAAACTTGTATAGGTTTTTTTTGTTGTTTTACTACTTTAAAAAAAAATAAAAACCTTTTAAAAAATCTGCATTTTCTTTGCATCTCCATTTTCTGACAGCCATACCTTTTTATTATTTCCATCCACAGAGCTGTATGAGGGCTTATTTTTTGCGGGATGAACTATAGTTTATATTGGTATCATTATTATAAACGTACAACTTTTTGATCACTGTTATTCAATTATTTAGGGGCAGAAAGATGACTAAAAATTGGCAAATCATGTGTTTTTAATTATTTTTCCGTTACGGCAATCACCGCACAGCAATTTTTAAAAAATCATGTAATAGTTCAGACATTTTCAGATGTGGTGATACCTGATATGTTTATTTTTTTTATTGTTAATATATTGTTAGAATAGGGAAAGCGGGGTTTAAACTTTTAACATTTAATTTTTTCAACTATTATTTTATAGCTACTAGCCCCCTTATGGGGCTATAACCTGGGATCTTTTGATCCCATGTCCATTCACTCTAATAGTGATCTATCAGGGTGAATAGGATTTTCACATACTTACTGCTGCCCTATTCTTTGTTCACACAGCAGCAGGGAGCTAACCATGACAGGCATGGAGCCATGGTAACCGATCGGAAACCTGCAATTTCACTGTGGAGGCTCTGATTGGAAGGCAGAGGGAGCCGCATCCCTCTGCCTTGCCTCACAGGTGCTGTGATCAGTTTTGATCGTGTCACCTGAGGGGTTAAATGACAAGGTTCGGCTGCTGTATGTTCTCCATCAGTGCGGCAGGGTGCCTGCTGTATGACACAGCCGGTACCCACCGTGTATGGATCGGGCTCACTGCAGCAGCCCGCTCCATATATTACCTCAACCACTGTGACGTACTGGTTCATTACAGTGGTTGAAGGGGTTGAAATAAGTTATTTGTGTGTCATATGAAATGTGAGTTTCATTGCAGACCTCTTTTTGTTCTTATATTTGATTTGTTGTTATATTTTTTTTTTTTTCTCTGTGAGGGGGGAGACTTTCTAAAAAGAATAGTAAATCCCTTCACGTTATATGAATACTGAAATGTATTCATATTTGAATGATGAAGTTGCATCTTCCTAATTTTTTTGTACTTAGTAAAATTTTCAAATAAAATGTATTAAAAAAAAGGTTGCAAACACGCCTTGCGACTTTTTAAAGCCACCTTTCTGGAGCAAAAGAGATGATAAATCTCTCCCTTAGTTCTAACAGCAGTGGAACAGGGAGCAGTAGGAAGACAAAAAAATAGTGAACTGGACTCCTTATCTGCAGTGCTACTCGTGTAGTACTACAAATAATTGTCAAGGATCATGTTCAGTGTCGCCAACCAGAATTTTTCTTTTTTTTGGTTAAGGACCCCAATTCTCTCATGAAACAAATTAAAAAATCATCTTAATTTTGCAACCTCTATAAAGAAAAACTCTTGTCTCCATCTATATATCAGTTTCTCATCCAGCATGAAAATGTAAACATCTTACGGTAATATATTGAATCAGTGACATACACAGATCTCAAAAAGCGCCTTAGCAAAACGTAGTATGGGCCCTCTTTCCCACCTAGTTTCCCAGTCAATGGGGGGAATTTATCATTAGGAGAATATTTGAAGTCAGTTTTGCTTGCATCTATGTTGGAGTACTTTGTGCCACATTTATCAAACGTCACAGGTTGTGTGATAAATGTGGCTTGTCCTTAAACCTAACACTTCTGTCTAGAGAAGCTACTCCACTTTTCCTACTCCACCCTCCTCCTGGAGTGAGATTGCGACTATTTTGCGACTTTTTAAAAAAAGTCGCAATGATAAATCTGGAGTGAAACTCATTAACATGGCTAACCACACCCACTTTTCCACCCATATTACAAACTGGAGTGAGTGGTGTACACATGCAAAAAGTCGCAAAAAAATGCGCAAAAAAGTCGCAAAAGCCCTATCGTGCGACTTTTTGAAGACAGAATTCTGGAGTGAAGGTGTGATAAATCAGGGCCTATGTGTATAAAACACTCCCAGGCAGCGTGGCCCAGATTTCTAATGAATGAATTGAGGTGAAATAAATTTTAACTCAAAAGTTGTAATTAACTACTTCCCAACATGCGATATGTTGGGTCTTTAAAGATGAGGCCCGCTCCGGAGCAGCAAGGGTGCCATAGCAACCCAGTGCCTGCTGTTTCACACAGCAGACACCTGGGCCTCAGCTGCTCACTCCTCAGATGCCATGGTCAAAGTGACCATAGTGTCTGGAGGCACAAAACCCCGGAAGCACATGCTTCAGGGTGTTCTGTTACCCCTGTGAGGATCAGGGAAGCCAAAGTGTGTACAGCCTCTGTATTCCTCAATGATACAAATATAAAAATTCAAATCACCCTGATTTCCCAAAAATGAAAGTTAAATAATACACAAATTAAACAATAAAAAATACCCATTATGGGCATCACCGTTTTTGAAAACAACCATACTATTAAGATATAAGCATATTTATTCCATATGGCAAATGGCAAAAAAATGTAATAAAAAGTGATCAAAAAGTCATACACCCCACACAAAATGGTATCAATGAAAAATATAGATTGCCCCACAAAAAATGAGCCCTCACATACCTCTGTACACATAACTACAAAAACGTTATAGGGGTCAGAATATGGCAACAAAAGGAAAAATAAAACTTTTTTTTTGTTTTTTTATTTTCTTTTCCAGTATTAAAACTCAAGAAAAACTATACATATGTGGTATTGCTATAATCACACTGACCTGTAAAATGAAAGTAACTGGTCAGTTTTATCATATAGGGGACAACATAAAAACAAAACCCATAAAACTGTTGCAGAATAGCGTTCTTTTGTTTGTTTTATTTCAGTTTAACCACATTTATTTTCCAGCTCCCCACTATATTGTATTGAAAATTCAATGGTGGAATTGAAAAGTGCAACTTGTCCAGCAAAAAACAAGCCCTCATATAGCTATGTGAATAAAAAAGTAAGAAAGGTATGACCCCAGAAGCAGGGAGTGAAAAACAAAAACAGTCTCCTGCTTTATGTCACATAATACATTAGGAAACAGGCTGCCTACAGACCCCACTAGGGGGAGCTTAGTGCATAGGAATGTATACAGTTACCATTGTCTGCAGTGGTAGTTGTAATATTGTCTTTGCACTGAGCTGTGGTGGCTGCATGAAAATGCAGTTAGTTCATGTTGCGGACAGAAGAAGTTCAGCAGCCTCCACCCCACGCCCTGGCCCCATAGTAGTTGCACGGTCTGCAACTATGGAAGAAATTCAACTGTATTAAAGCATTCCCTTATTATCTTTGTTCAAAAATGCACTTTGCTTCCTAATGTAAAGTCAACTGCATTTGAAAAATGAAAGCCCAACGCAACTGACCTTTACAGGCTTGTGCCTGGTAATAGAAGAAGTAGCATCAAGCAAGACAAGTTCTGTTGACATGGAAGAAAAAAATCACCAATGTACGCGTTTCAGGCTTATTTAATATCCGAGTGATGTCTCCTTTCAAGGGTTAAACACTGACTTATAGAATATCGGCCTTACATCTGGTGGCATTAGGGGCAGAGCTTGTTAAGAGCTCATTTGTGTACCCTGTTCCCAGAATTCCAGAAGAGCATGTATGGCCTATAAGTCTCCTCACGCCAACTAAGGCGCTCTCTCCCCAAGGAGAGATAGTACCCCACAAAGGCCTATTCATTAATGCTTTGAAAAAGTGCACATAACCTGATGATTTCTATTTATCAGCTGTGGATTTTATTCATTGATGCTTCGAAAAAGTGCACATAACCTGATGATTTCTATTTATCAGCTGTGGATTTTAACCATTTGTTTTAAACTATAGCTGTTTGCTGGATTCTACTTTTTCTACTACTTAAGTCAATTGAATGATTAAAGAGTAACTAAACCTTTGCATCAAATTTTAATAAGATGTCCCTAATGCCCTAAAAAACTTTTTTCTAATATACTTTATTAATTAATTTGGTATTTTTCTTAGTCTTTACCCTACCTAAAGTGCACCCTTCACTGTGCGCTTAAAATTCAGTTCTTTGTACACCGCTGACTGCTCAGGAAGTACGGGCTATGAAATTTATGAATGGGGCCACATCATCAGTGCATACGGGCAGGAGTGCATGTTGCTGGTCCTGCCCATGCACCCCAGAGGATTACTAACCCCTGGCATAGCACATGGGTACCCTGTAACAATTTACTATGCCAGGATTAGCTGAGCGGAGCGGGATCCTGCTTCGCTAAACTAAGAGAACTGCATTCTAGCCCTTAGCTTAGCGGAGCAGGCAGAAGCAGGAGCCAACTCCGCTCAGCTAATCCTGGCATAGTACATTGTTACAGGGTACCCATGTGCTATGTCAGCAGTTAGTAAACCTCCAGGGAGCACAGGCAGGAGCAGCAATATGCGCTCCAGCCCCTACTCACAGCGCTGCTGTGGCCCCATTCATAAATTTCGGTACACCGCTGAGCTGTCAGAGTTTAAAGCGCACAGTGAATGGTGCGCTTTAAAATTTGATGCAAAGGTTTAGTTACTCTTTCAGACTACAAAATGGGTTGTCCAGGATCAGAAAAAGATGGTTCCTTCCTCCCTGAATCAGCACCAAACCTGTCAATCTCTGGTAATGTAGTTCAGCTAAACGATCTGAATCCAAAAAGGTATCCTGCAATACCTTTATTGATAGAAAAAAATTAAAAACAAGACATGCACATCGTAGTAACTCTTACGCCTTTCAGACTAACTTAGAGTCTTTAATTGTATTGAAGTGAAAGGGGTTCGGCTGCAATACCACACCCAATCGGTGGTCAGGCACAGAATTGTTTTTTAGAAGAAGACCGCCATTCTTTTCTAATCCCAAACAAGCTCATTAATTCTGAAAATGCCATGCCAAATGAAATGCCAAAACTATTGGTAAACTCTTTTGTGACCAACAAGCTTTCTAGTAAACATGTTAGACAGGTTGGTCTGAACATTAGTATACTGCTCATAGATAGTCAGCCAAATCATTCTTGCCAATGATAGCTGCTATTCTTGGTGAGTGGATGAAGGTTATATTTATTTAACTAAGACATACAGGCGGATAGAAAGCAAGTGGCACGGTGCCACAGAGCATACTATTCTTGGAAAAAGGATTAGGCTCATATTTATATATATATATATATATATATATATATATATATACATTAATTGTGAGGTAGAGAAGGAACAGACGTACGCCTTAGTGTAGCCTGAGTAAAGCGGGAAACGGGAGACGCGAGTCCTCCTGTAACATAAAGTGTATTAAATAAATACTCCTCGATAAAGATAAAGCCTCTATTTTAAGAGGTCTAAACATTTCCACGGTGAAGATGGTTTCTGGACGCACTGGAATTCTTTCAACAAAAAAATATGGATTCATTTATTTGTGTAAAAGGCAGACTCAATGCGCTATAAAAATGTTTGAAGAACTACTGAAGTAGAACAATTTTATAGCCCGATGTTAGAGAGAACATATTTTCTCTGTGGGGATTATATTGCAAAGGGTTTCCTACCATGCATTTATTCTATTAGGCAAAGAGGTGAAATCGAGCTGCATCGTACCCACATAAATTATGCACTCATTGCTTGTCCAGTGAGTGATATAGATACATACATATATACATAATGTATCATTGTGGGACCCCTGAAAATGCTGAAAAGTTGCAAATTTGAGCTCATCTTGTTTTGCACCCAAAGTTTTCCCCATTTTTCCAAAAAAGTGGATGGTGTGTAGATGGGAAAAGGAGGGCAATGGCAGAGACCTCCACAGCCCTATAAATTTATATTATACATGTCAACATTACACCTGAAATGTATTCCAGCTCCTTGTTGGTGCAGATTTCATTTTCTGGTGCACCTGCGGAGGATGCGGCAGGCTCATATGGACATCATACCCCAGTGAGACGGTGGGGTTGTGATCTTCTTAAACCCTTTTGAAATCTGATCTTCACAGTCTTCCATGCGAGTAAGACAGTGGTAAATTGTCCAAAGGTGGCGCTCCTATCCATTTTGCCTGGTACAATTGCATCTCAAAAGAAAAGTATACTGAGATTTTGTCTCACCGTGGCAAGGTCAGTAATACCCCCGCCATTGGCGACCGGCACATGTCTCTTCCAACTTAGAGTGGTACCAAGAAATGATACACATATACAGGATGGATTACCTTGTGGCAAGATTGGGTTGGGTTTCAACTAACACCAGCGTTATACTCTTTCATTGGGTAAGGCCAGATCAGAATGAGTGAATAGGCTTCCTTGGACTTGTCTCTCCCTTTTTCCTTCCCCTCCTCTATTCTTCAGTCTCTCTCCCTCTCTCTCCCCCTTCTCTTCTTCTTTTTCAGCTCTCTTTCCATAATGTTACTATTTCGATAATACAATGGTATTGGAGAAGAATCCCTACCGAGGGATCGAGTGCATAGTCTTTGCTACCCTTTTAGGATTTTTGCACGATCACGGTCATATCTATGCAGCAGATAGAGCTTGCATGCTTTATATGTATTTCTCATATTTTTTGCCTGAATATTGCTTCTGTCGAGCTGTCAAAATGAGAAAACAACAGCCTAAATAAATCCCCCCTACAGTGTATAGATGCATAGTGTATACCACATTGGCATCATATTTTGCTGAAACACAGTGCACATATAGCCATAAAGCCATGTATTATTCTGTCACATTGTAAAAAAATCAACTATGGATTCAAGGCAGGAGTTTCAGGGGGATTCTATTCATTGCCACGCAATAAGTCAAATCTATCTCAAACTATGTGGCTCAAACTATAAGAGCACAAGTGGATTTCACTGCAGATTTTGGTGAAGATTTTCACTGGTATTTAATTCAAGAAAATTTACTCAATGATTGATCTCACCCTTACATGCTTGTGGATTTATGTGACTTTTGGCTTTGCAGATGTTCTGCAGATGTTCCTGGTGCATCTACCTAATTATAGGTGTTAAACAGCCGTGGGGTGAGCTAACTGAGGTTTGTTTCTTTTCTTTGGATTTTAGTGCCAGGGATTGCCAGAAAGTGCCCAGAAAGCACTGGCGTACTGCCCATAGAGGCAGACTACACAGTTGCTATGGGGCCCGTGAGTTGAAGGGGCCCGGCCAGGCTGGATGGCCCCGCCCCCTTTCCAACCTGAGTACACTGCTCCCTTCCTCCTTGCCCCTGCAACTGCCCCCCAAATCGTTTAGTCTCATTTGCACTGCTGCTTCGCTGATGTATCTGTCATCATTACAGTTTTAGCAGCAGCAGAGCCCTGTGAGAGAGAGCACACGTGCTGCAGGGTGGAAGGGAGGGGGACACAGTGAGTTTACACTCGGTCATTAGTGTGTATGTATATATACTAATGTGTGTATATATATATATATATATATATATATACACACACAGGACACTATTTCTGCTTACCACACAGCAGTCCCCTATAGACATACGCTTCAAATTCTGAAGGGTTTGGGTTCAGTCCCTGCCCTTCATTGCCTAATTACTAATAGCCTATTTCTAAGAAGGCAATGGGAGGTAGGAGGTACTGACCCCCCCTGAGAATTTGAAGCATATGTCTATGTAATATTTTGTGTGTGTGTGTATAGATATATATATATATATATATATATATATATATATATATATACACACACAAACACATTTCGTATTGTAAGACCTCTTCTTGCTCTGCTACGTGGATGTGTAGTGCAGTGATGGCACAGGCTCAAAAGTTGAGTCTGTGCCATCAACTGTTGGTGTCAGCTATAATATACAGCTGATACATTGCTGAAGCTAGCAAAACTGGAGCTAGCCCCAGTTCTGCCATGTTAACCCTTTAGAATCTGCTTCATGTGAACATAAACACAACACACATAATCGTACACATACTGTTCTTATAAGGGCTCATGCACATGGCCATAGCCGACCCGCAAAAAATGTCGATTGGATGCAGACAAAAAGACGTTTGTGTGCATGAGCCCGTAGGTTAGTGCAATCATTTTTTATGAGGGGACAAATTCTGAGTTTTGCTATGGGGCCCCATGATTTCTATGTACACCCCTGCCAGAAAGTGTGACACTTTGGGTAAATAGTGCATTGTACTGCCTATTTAAGCCTTATGGTCCTCATTCACTCACATTATGGTGTCCTCTGCTGGCAACATCAGTAATATCACATTGACATTACTAGGTTTACTACATAAAGGGTTTTCTTGGCGGGTGACAGGACACCCAGCAAGACAATAGTACAGTGCTCAAAATCCAGACCTTTTGCTTCAAGCAGAACATGTAAATCAAGTTTATTAGTTTGATTGCTAACCATACAGTGACCAAGGCTCTGTTCACATCCACAAAAGAGGATTTGCAACAGTTTCCTTTACTTTCGATAGTAAGATAATTCTGCATGCATGAATGCACTTTTTCCCATTAATGTGACAGACGCTGCAGTGGAACCTGGCAGCATCATTATATGTTAATCAGGTCCACTGGTCACCGCCTGTGTCTGTCATGCAGTGGATCCAGCATATATAATGGAAATCACAAAGCAGGTACAGTATGAACAGAGCCTAACAAAGTTAGACAGGCAGCATATGCGGTGCTCATAGTTAGCATTGTGTTCCAGATGACTCAGGTCTTCAGCACAACACAGGATTGCCAATGATCTGAAGGAAGAGAAAGGGCATTACAGTGGTAATGTACTGCTTGCCCAGTTAGTGCCATCAATACATAATGTACGCTAAACTGCTTTTGCTATCATTTTGCTCAGTTCATATACATAGAGCCATATGCTGTTCAAATACTTCCAAAGAGTGCCCAAAAAGGCCATACTTTAACTAAATAGAGCCCCATAATGCTCGTAGTGGTATATTAAAGGGCTTGTCTCATTTCAGCAAATAGCATTTATTATGTAGAGAAGAATACAAGGCACTTACTAATGTATTGTGATTGTCCATATAACTTCCATTGCTGGCTTGATTCAGCAGTGGTGGCCATGCTTGCACACTATAGGAAGAGGCGCCAGCCTCTCTGGTGGCCGAGACTGCGGGAGTGTGCATAGCCTGGCTAGGGGCAGATTGGGAACTGAAAGTGGCCCTGGAAAAAAAACTAAAAGTTTCCCCATGTTGTTGACGAGTCCAAATTGACAGAAGACAGGACAACACCAGTGGGCAGGGACAACACAAGTAGGCAAGGACAACAGAAGTAGGTGGCACCAGCATACCATAGTGCAGCACAAATAACCACCCCAGCAGAACCAAACACCACAGTGCAGCACAAAGTATTGACACCTTGTTGCAGTATTCAGCTGCATCACTGTCCTGAGGACGGCAATGCAGTTGAATTCAGGAGGTGCAAAAGTGCCTGATGCTCCTACATTAATTAATGCTGACACTGTCAGATCATTGTGTACCTGGCTGGTGGCCGTGAGGAGGGCTTGGGTGGCCCAAGTAGGCATCAGCCCACTGGGAAATTTCCCTGTAGGGTTTATGGCTAGTCTGCCCCTGAGCTTGGCACTTTTCATATAGTGTGCAAGCATGCCTATCACTGCTGGATTGCAGGGTGGTTGTAACCAGCTGCCTTGGAAGATGTAGCCAGCAGCAGCCGGGGAAGCTGGGTCTTCTTCCCTGGATGCAACCTTTCCGGAACCGCTGCAGCTGGAAGTCCATACCCCTGCTGTCCCGGCAGGAGGATCCGGAAAAGCAAAAATGACTGCAGCACTCGCCAGCATCACCACCACCCGGACCCGGTCAAGTCCAACTTCAGGAAGAAGAGGGCACTGGAGTTCCACCACCGCAGCGAGCATGGCCTACAAGAGGCAGGAGCGTCCTCTGATGAGCTTCAGCAGCAGCTCGAGCGAGGAGGACTTCAGGTCCCTCATCTGAGGAACCCAACTACTGCCAGTGTCAAGGACACTGCAGGAGGACCTATGGGAGCCACGCCATGGACTGCACCTGACGGGTGAGATGCTAGTTGGCAGTTGTTTTTGTTTAGTTTGTGTTGCCCCCGTTTGATTCTCACCCAGATGGGCATGGCTGTCAGAACTACCCCCATTCTGCAGAAAATTCCCTGTTGCACCGAAGTGCGCCTATTTTCCTTTTTCCCCCCTTCTCAGGTTATTTGGGAGCCCCCTTTGCAAAAAGGGTTCTTTATGTGCTGCTTTTTTCTAATATGTAATGTATTGCACCCGTTTGACTCTCACCCAGCTGGAGTGGACATGGCTGTCAGGACTCCCCCCATTCTGGAGAAAAGTCCCAGTTGCGCCTGAGCGCGCCTATTTTCCTTTTTACCCCCTTCTCAGGTTATTTGGGAGCCCCTTTGCAAAAAGAGTTCTCTCTTTGCTGCTATTCTCTATTATCCATGTGGATTACACATTACCTGTTTGGATTACAATTTTACCTCACGTGGATTACAATTGAATTTTGGAATATGTGTTCTAGACAGACAGTGCTTTATCATTGCCAACTAGGAGCCATAAGGAGAGACTCAAACGTATATCTGAGCCTTTTATGCTTGCAAATGTGAAATTGATTGCACTAAAATGTTTGCATACTTATGTCTTTGCTGTATTTTAGCTACACTGTTTTTAATGGTTCAGCACTTTAGCCCATTGCGTGTATTCTTTTTCTGGTACTGCAATGTGTCCTATTATGCACTTATTGTACTGTGTTTTTAGTAAATTATTCACTTATTGATAGCTAGCAGCAGTGAGCACCTTATTTTTCTAATTCATATGGACTGCCTCTAAAGACTGTACGCCGCGGCCCAGCCTTGTGCGTATGACACATTTAACTACGCTGATGTACGTATGTAATTTGGGCAGGAATGTTCGCAAAACAACGCTTGTTTGTTTTTTTTTACGTAGATTCGACGAATAATTTCGGTTAAATACGAATCTTGTCAGAAATTCGGCGAATATTCGGCGAAGCAAATTTTGAATGATTCGCTCATCTCTACTTTTAGCAGATATTCTCATTCAGTTGCTTACCTCGTGCACATCTCCCCCGTTTTCACCATGTAAACCAACGACTCTGGTTATTTTACATTCTGTATGTCACACTTCCTGTTGTCGTATCCAACCAAACCCATGATGCACTTTTCTTCAGCACCGCCCCTAACAACGCCCAGCTACTTTATAGCGCCCTTCCTAGACATGAGCAAATGAATTCATATAAATAAGTTTGTCTCATCAACAAGAGTTCTTCACCTGCGAGGGGCTGTCCCCACTGCTAAAGAAGCATTGCCTTCCACTTGACAGGACGGACATCTTAGCTGGCACTGACAACCTTGTGCCTAAGCCGCTGTTCCAACCAGCAATGCAAGTGCAGAGGCTCTGTTCATGTGCCCTTAACTGGAAGTGTATGGGTGTATGCACAGTCACTGCAGTTGTTGCACCACTACTCAGAGAAGCAGAGCAGGCGAAAGCTTATCAGGGTCTGCTGTCAATCAAGTGGCAACAGATGCTTCTTTAGCAATGGGGACAGCAGGTAAACAACTCTTGTTGATGAGACAAATTGATTTGTAAGAATCACTTCGCTCATCTCTACTTCCTCCCAAAAAGCTAGTTACCTAGACCCCCCACCCCCATCACCATGGAGCGCTGTATTAGGCATTCACAAAGAATCTCATGGAATCCCCAGTGATCAGACACTTCCTGCACCGCAGTATTGGCTAGTTGTGGATTCACTCTGCATATAAAACTAGTAAGGCTACTTTCACACTTGCGTTTTTGCTCGATCCGGAATGGATCCTCCAAAACGCTTCCGTCATGATAATAAAACCGTATGCATCCATTATGAACGGATCCGGTTATATTATCTCTAAAAAGTCAATGGGGGAAAGATACGTTTTCTACTGTGTCCGAGAAAATGGATCCATCGACTTGCATTGTGTGTCATGCCAGATCCATTTTTCTCTGCATCCCATGACGGAACTAAAATCGCAGCTTGCATCGGTTTTCTCTCCGGTATGGGAATGCAACCAAATGGAACGGAATGTATTTTGGAGCATTCAGTTCTGTTCAGGTCAGTTTTGTCCCCATTGACAATGAATGAGGACAAAACAGAAGCAATTTTCTCTGGTATTGAGATCCTCTGCCAGATCTCAATACCGGACAAGAATATAGGCAAAATTACCGTACTTGATAAGGAGCAAAAGGCTTTCAGCATTTCCAGTATTATGTTCAGTGCCTGCAGAGTGTAAGAAACACTGGATGTCTATGAGATGGAGCTCCAACTAATAGCAGCAAAGCTCTAAGGTCCAGAACCCACAGATGTAGCAATCTTTAACTTGATATTTGTAAAACATTAAATACATAGTTCCAACAAACTGTAAATTGATGCTTAACACAACAAAAGCCAACAAATTCAAGTGAAATGGTCACTGTCATTTTAACAAACTTTGCGTAAAAGAATAGTACAGGTGAATATAAGAAACCTTGTAATATATCAGAGAATAATGCCTTTTCTCCCTCTAACAGCATACCTCTTCTCTCGTGGTTGACTTCTATGGGCAGCACATATGTCTCTGTCTTTTTTTTAAGTTCTTTTTTTATATCTCACTATATCTTACTCCTCCTCATCCCCCACCCTCCATAGTCTATGGGCAGCATGTAATCTGATCCTTCAGTGAGCTGACAGTTCGTCTTTTCTCTGAAGACAGAGAATGCAGAGAATGTTAGTTTAGGAGGGGGGAGAATGAAACATTATTTTCTGATAAGATATATTACAAAATGTCTTTTACTCACTGTACTGTTGACTTATGGAATGTTTTTTGAACCAACAGTGACCATTTAAAGTTTGCTGCAACTGTGTATTTAATGCTTGATAAATGTTACGTTTGCTACATTTGTATTCTGTACAGCCCAATAACATGCTAGCATGGACATTTGGATGTACCTGCCTCTATGTACATACTTATGGAGGCGCATTGAAGGAATTAGAAGAAGAAAGCTTATCTGTTATGGTGCATGCAACCATATTCCTCCCTAACGGTAAAAGATCTGAAAAAGTCTTCGCCATTTAAACTCTGTGCATCTCAATGAGACATCACATGACATGGTCACCACAGGCGACATTGCATGGGGCAGGACAAGTTACCAGGGAACAGAAGTGTAAGTACACAGTCAGAGGAAAAGGCATACACTGTGATAAGGAGAGACAAATGGCATCTGACACCTTTATATAAGGACACAAAGTTTAAAAGGATTGTTTTAATGTAAAAAATACTTGGCGCCACAGGCATTTCTGGATCTTAAACAAAACTACATTAGGAGAATAACTGGAGTTAGAAATGGATTCAAGTTTGGAATTGCGTGCTGCAACCAAATTGATCCAGCAGCATCTGGAATGACATCAGCTTCTTCCTGACCCTGAAGCTGCAAGGGAAGGGATTTTTTTTGCCTCTTAAAGTACTATATCAAACAGAAGGGTCTGAATAGAAATGTTTACGTATAGTACAGTGCTCTGCAACCATATAAATGTTCATATACAGTATGTTGTGTCCATATAATGGTGCCTTTTGGACTCCTATCATATACAGTACAGACCAAAAGTTTGGACACACCTTCTCATTCAAAGAGTTGTCTGTATTTTCATGACTATGAAAATTGTAGATTCACACTGAAGGCATCAAAACTATGAATTAACACATGTGGAATTATATACTTAACAAAAAAGTTTGAAACAACTGAAAATATGTCTTATATTCTAGGTTCTTCAAAGTAGCCACCTTTTGCTTTGATTACTGCTTTGCACACTCTTGGCATTCTCTTGATGAGCTTCAAGAGGTAGTCACCTGAAATGGTTTTCACTTCACAGGTGTGCCCTGTCAGGTTTAATAAGTGGGATTTCTTGCCTTATAAATGGGCTTGGGACCATAAGTTGTGTTAGGCAGACGTCAGGTGAATACATAGCTGATAATCCTACTGAATAGACTGTTAGAATTTGTATTATGGCAAGAAAAAGCAGCTAAGTAAAGAAAAAAGAGTGGCCATCATTACTTTAAGAAATGAAGGTCAGTCAGTCCGAAAAATTGGGAAAACTTTGAAAGTGTCCCCAAGTGCAGTCGCAAAAACCATCAAGCGCTACAAAGAAACTGGCTCACATGAGGACCGCCCCAGGAAAGGAAGACCAAGAGTCACCTCTGCTGCGGAGGATATGTTCATCCGAGTCACCAGCCTCAGAAATCGCAGGTTAACAGCAGCTCAGATTAGAGACCAGGTCAATGCCACACAGAGTTCTAGCAGCAGACACATCTCTACAACAACTGTTAAGAGAAGACTGTGTGCAGCAGGCCTTCATGGTAAAATAGCTGCTAGGAAACCACTGCTAAGGACAGGTAACAAGCAGAAGAGACTTGTTTGGGCTAAAGAACACAAGGAATGGACATTAGACCAGTGTAAATCTGTGCTTTGGTCTGATGAGTCCAAATTTGAGATCTTTGGTTCCAACCACCGTGTCTTTGTGCGACGCAGAAAAGGTGAATGGATGGACTCTACATGCCTGGTTCCCACCGTGAAGCATGGAGGAGGAGGTGTGATGGTGTGGGGGTGCTTTGCTGGTGACACTGTTGGGGATTTATTCAAAATTGAAGGCATACTGGACCAGCATGGCTACCACAGAATCTTGCAGAGGCATACTATTCCATCCGGTTTGCGTTTAGTTGGACCATCATTTATTTAACAACAGGACAATGACCCCAAACACACCTCCAGGCTGTGTAAGGGCTATTTGACCAAGAAGGAGAGTGATATGGTGCTACGCCAGATGACCTGGCCTCCACAGTCACCAGACCTGAACCCAATCGAGATGGTTTGGGGTGAGCTGGACCGCAGAGTGAAGGCAAAAGGGCCAACAACCTTCAAGACTGTTGGAATACCATTTCAGGTGACTACTTCTTGAAGCTCATCAAGAGAATGCCAAGAGTGTGCAAAGCAGTAATCAAAGCAAAAGGTGGCTACTTTGAAGAACCTAGAATATAAGACATATTTACAGTTGTTTCACACATTTTTGTTAAGTATATAATTCCACATGTGTTAATTCATAGTTTTGATGCCTTCAGTGTGAATCTACAATTTTCATAGTCATGAAAATACAGAAAACTCTTTGAATGAGAAAATGTGTCCAAACTTTTGGTCTGTACTGTACATATAATCATGTATGGCAATCTGTACATAACTAAGCAAAACTAAGCAGAAGCAGTGAATATACTGTACATATATTGTGTAGATTACAAGTTTTAAGCACATTTATTGCTTGGTTATATCCGCCTTGCATGCAAGGATGTATACTGCCTTCAGACCTGAACAGATGGCACACTGCTCGATTTCAGTATTGTGACTTTCTAATTCTCCCTTTGACCAGCTAATAAGTTGAGAGGTACTGGACGATACTGGGCCTGGCATCAAGCTGAAAAGGATATTTTAGTGGGTCATCTTGAGCTGCTGTCTGTCAACTGCTCTCAGATGGGCTAAGAGCAGCTGATAAACAGAGCTGTAATCACAATGCTCCTTCTTTTTCTCCACTGTGCCATAAAATTGCATCTCAAGAGTACATTTCCATCTCTAGATAAAATGTAAAACCTTAAATGTGTTTAAAGAGGACCTGTCACCTCTCCTGACATGCTTGTTTTAATTGCTACATGCATTCCCCATGCAATAGCAATTCTGGAGAATCTATTCTTATGGCTCTATGTTGTGCCATTCCTTTATTATTTCTACTAGAAGTTATTAATGAATTGTTAGCAGTCTGCAGTAAGGGTACAGAGAGGTGGTAACCAGTTGGGGGTGTGTACCTGCATGGACTCACTCTATCCAATCAGTGCTGCCATTTTCAGTATGTGCAGGTACACACCCTTAACTGGCTACCTCCCCTCTGTACTCTTACTGCAGGATGCTAGTAATTCATCCATAACTTCTAGTAAAAATAATAAAGGAATGGCATAACATAAGAATAGATGCTCCAGAATTGTTATTACATGGGGAATGCATGAAGCTATTAAAACTGGCATGTCAGGAGGGGTGACAGGTCCTCTTTAAAAATAACCTGTCACGACCATGGTGCCTGGGCTGAAGGCAGCTTGTTATAGACCAAAAGGAGCTGAGCAGATTGATATATAGTTTTCTGGCAAAAGATTCAGTACGTATAACTTATAATTTATTCATTTAAATTCCTGCTAATTGTGGGGTTTGAAGTCCAGGAGGCGGTCCTATCAGTGATTGACAGCTATCTCTATATACACAGTCATGGAGGGCCTGTCAATCACTGATAGGACCGCCTCCTTGACTTCAAAGCGCAGAATGAGCAAGAATTTATATGAATGGAATACAAGTTATACTGAATCTTTTCCCATAAACCTATATATCAAACTTTAGTATAATAGTAAGAGGAGGCTCACATAAAGGAATTAGAAAATATATTGAGGTGCCGCTCCCACTGGACCACCTATATCCAGAATAGTGTAGTGTATTTAAATACACTTTGTGGGGTCCGGACCCATCTGCTATTGTCCTATACGAAGGTGACCAACTTGCCGCAAACAACCAACTTACCAGGATAACAAGTCACTACTCTATATACCTTTCACTTTGAAGGACCTTTCAGGACCTGCCAGAGAAGTCAGCTGATTGCAGGGAGATGCGATCACGTGATCACTGACATCACACGCTATTACTGCTCCGAGACCCGGACTATTGACACGCCGACACTTACAGCTCCTGCTCTAACATCTTATCTGATCGGTTGTGAGTACTAACGCCATTATACGCAGTCTCTGTGAACTTATATCTGGCTGGCTGTGAGTATCTATACCGCTGGTTGCGGTTTCTGTGTCAATTACTTACCTACAAATCGAATATCCAACTAGCTGTGTGTTGAATACTGCGTTACTCACCTGCAATTGAATATCCAACTAGCGGTGTGTTGAAAACATCGCTATATACATTATATCTGGCGAGTTGTGAATACTTATACCGCCAGTTGCGGCTTATGTGCCAACTACCCACCTGTATATGACTATTATGTTCGCTATGGAGACATCTATTTAGCAGGTTGTGAATAGCGTTGATATATGACTCCACTGTTGAATTAACTGGTTTAACCTATACCTGTGTATTGGATATACTGCACTGATTAAGGAGAAGTCACTCTTATCATTCCACGTCCTGTGCTACCAGTGGATATATAATTCATTTTCATTGTTTTACTTTTCATTGTCATACTTCTCATATTTGCTGCTATTGTTTTTTATGTTTAATAAATGTTCTTTTTTAATATACTATTCTACTGACATTCCATCCAGCTACAATAACGAGTGTGCGCACCTGTATATATATATACATTTTCTATATATCAAACTGTTTAGCATTTGCTGCCTGTATCTTACATTGCATTTTCATGGTGACAGGTTTCCTTTAAATGCAAATTAAAGGGATCATTTGAAGTAATATGCAATTAGAGACAGTTGTCCTTCTTTGGTAATTCCTGCCTCAAACATTGATATTAGACATTGTGTCAGACTGAAATTTTGTGGAAATCTTTGTATGCCCCAAGTGAAACTGAATTAAGTTATATACACCAGATTGTTATTTTGATTTTGTTGAATCCAACAAAACTGTATTATTAATACAGATGAGCAAATTTCTTGAAATCCGCTTTGGGTCTGATTCTGATCGATCGGTTACATTCAGGTCAGGTACAAATACTTTTGACATGAATTAAAAGTGCTCAGATTGCCCTGAAAAGTTGTGTATGACAGGTCTCCTAGGACTGTATCCAAGCCCTTTTAAGCTCTTTAATGCCAAGACAGCATAAGTACTGTCAAAGTGACAGTGACATATGTGGCTATAGGTAAACGCATGGTAGATGGCGGTAATAAACAGCCTGTTTAATAACACACTGTACTGCCACATTTTATTGTTAAATTAAAACATGGTCCACGAATTATCCTTTTTTTGGTGGCAGATGCCTTCTCTGTTTTCTGACCTGGAAAATGATGGTCGCCATTTTGAGTGATTCGCTTGAATCGTATAGCAAAAGATTTCGATACTTCCATCTGGAATCCAAATATTGGGGAGATGGGAGATGCATTTCATTAGTTTAAAATCGATTGACTCATCTCAGATTATTAAAGGGGTTGTGCAGTGCAAAAATATTGATGACCTATCCTCAGGATAGGTCATCAATATTAGATCGACGGGGGGTACCCAAATCGAATCCATTGAGTTAAGCGACCAATTAGTGAGATTCAGGCCTGAGACGAATTTCACGAAATGCGCTCATTTGTATTAATAGTGTGGTACTGTATTTAATAATGGTTGATTTTATCACTTGTATGTTTGACAGTCCAATATAAAATTTGTTGGATTCCACCCAAAAAAAACAAACAAGATCTGAATATAAAAATCTAGGGGATCATTACTTTTTAGACACTGATCTTAATAACCCCTGTAGCTGGCAGTGGATCCGCCAAAGTTATATAGAGGCGCTGGCCTCTACATAACTTCGGCGTATCCTGCGCCAGTCTAAGCTGGCTTACATTTAGACCATTTTCTACGCCTAAAACAGGCATCGAAAATAATGAAAGAGATGGGCCTGCCGACTCATCCTCTTCCCCCAAATAACCAAATACAACCTAATATACAGTAGGTGTATTACTGGATAGTAAATGACCCACCTAGTGTCTATGGCCTGTTTCAAGTGACTAGGACGATAGGTTTTAATTACACTGTGCTGTTACTGCAAAGGAGCACAGATAATTCTGAAGAGGCAGCAGCACTCGCACAAGCGCCACTACCTTTTCAAACTGCTGATCAGCAGCGGTGCCTGGGAGTCGGATCCCCGGCGATTTTGTATTGATCATCTATCATGAAGATAGGTAATCGATACCTTTCCACTGCAAAACTCCTTTAATATCATCAGAATGTAGTGTATAATTTTTTACTTAATTGAAAAGCATAGCGGCCTCCATTAGTCTATACAGAAAAAATATATAGTATAATATAGTATTCAGAAGATATTCTGTTACTTTCTATACTTTGGGCATCTGATTGACCTACAGTACTATCAATTAATAAGGTAATTTGATACAGAGATGCCAGCATAACTGTGATTGCATACTATAGGTATTTGAAGAGTGTTTGTACTCTAATGGAGTTATATCCCTGAGGAAGCAACACTAAACACACGTTGGGGAATAGGTGGAAGCTGTGATCGGGTCTGTATTCTAATGCTTACTGTGGAGTTGACTTTTATATTATTTTTTCACTTGTACATATTTGTGACTTATTCATATATAGTCTGTCCTACTTAATATAATAGATGTGATTCCTACTTGAACGTAGCACTCATCTTGTTGCATGTATTTGTATAAATATATACAGTGCCTTGCGAAAGTATTCGGCCCCCTGGAACTTTTCAACCTTTTGCCACATTTCAAGCTTCAAACAAAAAGATATAACATTTTAAATTTTTGGTGAAAAAACAACAAGTGGGTCACAATTGTGAAGTGGAACGAAACTTATTGGATCATTTAAACTTTTTTTGTAATAATAAAACTGAAAAGTGGGGCGTGCAAAATTATTCGGCCCCCTTGCATTAATACTTTGTTGCGCCACCTTTTCCTGCGATTACAGCTGCAGGTCACTTGGGGTATGTCTCTATCAGTTTTGCACATCTAGAGACTGAAATTCTTGCCCATTCTTCCTTGCAAAACAGCTCGAGCTCTTTGAGGTTGGATGGAGAGCGTTTGTGAACAGCAGTTTTCAGCTCTTTCCACATATTCTCAATTGGATTCAGGTCTGGACTTTGACTTGGCCATTCTAAGACCTGGATACGTTTATTTTTGAACCATTCCATTGTAGATTTTGCTTTATGTTTGGGATCATTGTCTTGTTGGAAGATAAATCTCCGTCCTAGTCTCAGGTCTTTTGCAGGCTCCAACAGGTTTTCATCCAGAATGGTCCTGTATTTGGCTCCATCCATCTTCCCATCAATTTTAACCATCTTCCCTGTTGTTGCGTCCAATGTAAATGGGGTAGTATATCTTAATAGTGGCTGAAGCTCTGTTTTTCACACACACAGCCAAGTCCCCTACTTCCCTTCAAGCAAAGAATTATGGCGGGTTACATGGCCGGAGGAGCAACCGATTATCAGAAAGGAAATATTCCTTCCCGACAACTGCCTGCTTGTTCAGTGGGGCTGAAGCTCTGTATTCACATGTAGTGATCACCTCCATAGTATGAGAACGAGTTACTGCTACTGTTATCACTCGTCCCCATACAGCTGCATTGTTTCTGGGAAGCAAATCGCTATTTAGACTGTACAATCTAGTGCCCAAAAAATATAGTTTACTTGCCTGCATGAACAACTGCATTTTGCTCATTCGTCAGGAGGTCGACTGTACCTTTAGACAGGCAGATTATCAGGTACGAGCGTTCATAGGAGCATTCATTCCTGATAATCTGCCCGAAAATGGGTCTGTGTAAACCCGTCATAACTGTAAATTATTAAAGGGGTTATCCAATGAAAAATGTACAAAATGAAAGTCAAGCAACATCCTATAATACATTGACAACCTCTTTCTAACAAAGCTAGAACTAGCCCTCTTCAGTGAGCTCCTTCTAGTAATGGCAGCAGGCAAACCTATATATGGTAGCTAATCACCTAAAAGTAATGCAATAAAGAAGATATGGATGTAGTATATATAGTGCTAGGATGCTACATTCACACACAGTAGCTAGATGCAGTTGTGTGCGCTTTTTTTCTTGTAAAACTGCATAATAGTAAATGCAACTGCACAGGAAAAGGAGCTTAAACATCTGTTTGGGATCCAGGCAGAAAACCCTGCAGTTTGTATGATTACTGCGGGGATGAGGACAGGTAAGTATTAAAGGGATTCTGTCACCACCATTTTGCATATTAAGTTATTTATACCACTGGATTTAACTCATCATAAGGATCCCCAAATGGTTATTGTTATAGGGCCCAGATGAAGATTTGTGGTATAAAACTCCTTTTTTATCTACTGTCAATCACTTACATTAAGGGGCCCAAGGGGAGTTGCCCATGGTTGCTGGAGCCCGGGCTCGGCGATTCCGTTGGAGCCCGGGACCGCCCACCTAATTGATATTCACTTCACTGAGTGAAGCTCCGACGCCGCACTTGATGTACTGCGCCTGCGCAGCCCTGGACCGCACACCTAATTAATATTCACTTCACTGAGTCAGTGAAGCTCCGGCGGCGGCTGTAATCCCGCGCAGGCGCAGTGCCCCGTCGGAGCTTCACTGACTCAGTGAAGTGAATATTAATTAGGTGTGCGGTCCAGGGCTGCGCAGGCGCAGTACATCAAGTGCGGCGTCAGAGCTTCACTCAGTGAAGTGAATATTAATTAGGTGGGCGGTCCCGGGCTCCAACGGAATCGCCGAGCCCGGGCTCCAGCAACCATGGGCAACTCCCCTTGGGCCCCTTAATGTAAGTGATTGACAGTAGATAAAAAAGGAGTTTTACACCACAAATCTTCATCTGGGCCCTATAACAATAACCATTTGGGGATCCTTATGATAAGAGAAATCCAGTGGTATAAATAACTTAATATGCAAAATGGTGGTGACAGAATCCCTTTAACTAGATAATCTTTCTTCCACCAGTTTTTTATAAATAATCTGGAGAACCATGTTAAGGTTAGCAGTCACGGACTGTCCATGCCAAAAATGCCTGTAATGATGATCTACATTAAAAAAAGAATATCAGCGCACATGAATCGCTGATTTGTCATTTTTACGGTCATTTTTATTTTTCCACTCAACCATTTAGTCCTGGGTAAATGCAGTTTGCTGTTTTGTTGTGTGATGTTTATGTGATATAATTAGGGACTTGGAGACTTCTTGGAATTGCAATAGTTTCCAGAGGTTTACAGTTACCACTGTTATTCTTAAGCTACCTAAGCACTATTGTTGGGGAGATTTATTAAAAGGTCTAAAAGAAAAACTCACAGCACAGCTTTCATTCCGCAATTCTGTTCTTGAAAATTAACTCTGTTGGTAACAATGACATTATAACTTTTAGACAGTTTTCCTAAATTTGACCCTATGATTCTGAAATCTGTACCTGTTTTGGTTTCAGTTCTGTGCTACAAGAAACCCCTCCAGGCAAGGACCAATATCAAAAGGACCAAAAGTGCCATGATTACATGGCTCAGATCTACCAGATACACTGGCAATCTAAACCACAATCAAGCTGACACAGAATATATATCCAGCTATGGAGTCAATAGGACCCCCTTGTCTTCGGCCTTGACCCTCAAGTAGGTTATGCTCTTGCTGCACATTTGTGGTCCTCGAAGTAGTCATTGCTTGGTGCCAGCTGTGTAGAAACCGAATTGAAAGTAGCAGTTGGAACAGGTCATAGTCAGGACAAAGACCAAATAGAAACAGTACTAGAGTATCAGACAGTAGTCGGGGTCCATATACATAGCCATAACGCCAAACCAGGAGTCGGAGAGAAAATTGTGTGTTGTAACCACTAGTGAACCTGGAGCACCTGGAGTCGAAGTGGCGATCAGATTCAACCAGTAGTAGAACTGCTCCCAGGAATGCTAGAGGTAGGAGGGACCTCAAAGCAGTATTTATATGTCTTGATGAGGTTATGAGTATGAATATGTTGCCATATCAATGCTAGGAATGCAAGGGCATGGCAGGAGGCGAGGAGGGTGTTGATAAAGAAAGGTGAGGTGAGTAACAATGATTGTTAAATTTTTTGGACTATTTGTTAGTTACTTATCTAAGGTGCATGGGTATCTTATAGATGATCATGTCTCCTAGGATATACAGCCACACAGATTTTTCTACACTCTTTCTACATTAGGCTATTATTAACCCTTTGTATATACTGGTCTAGACCCTCAACTATTAACTGCTCATTTACAACAGGGAAAAAATATCTACCCCAACCCTATCTCCCTAAATTCCATAGACCACAAGTATGGACCCCTACTTCTACATTAGACCATAATTAAATAAAATATTCACCACCTCTTCTACCCCATAACATCATGGATGAAGCAACTTCTGCGCTATCCTATCCTAAACTACCTAGACCACCAAAGTAAGTAAAATTAACCTTAAAGGGGTTCTCCGAGATATATATATTGATGATCTATCCTCAGGATAGGTCATCAATATCAGATCGGCAGGGGTCCGACACCCGGCACCCCCGCCGATCAGCTGTTTGAAGAGGAGGCGCGCCGTATCAGCGCTGCCTCCTCTTCAGTGTTTACATGCTGGCCGACTCGGGGGTAGTGGTGAGTATGTGTAATTACACCTCACTGCCCCATTAATTTCTATGAATAGAATCGCTTCCATAGACTTGTATGGGAGCGATTCTTCCCATAGAAATGAATGGGGCAGTGAGGTGTAATTACACCTACTCACCACTACCCCCGAGTCGGCCAGCATGTAAACACTGAAGAGGAGGCAGCGCTGATATGGCGCGTGCCTCCTCTTCAAACAGCTGATCGGCGGGGGTGCCGGGTGTCGGACCCCTGCCGATCTGATATTGATGACCTATCCTGAGGATAGGTCATCAATATTTATAACTCGGAGAACCCCTTTAAAGAGGTTGTGCACAAGTTTTATATTAATGACCTATCCTCATTCACTTCAATGGAGCGAGTACTTGCAAAGGACACAATGCGTAGTGTAATGAAGAGGAATCAGCGCTTGCATGCAACGCTATCTCCTCTCTTCTCCTCTAGCTGATCAGTGGGGATGTCGGATGTTGGACCCCTGCTAATCAGATATTGATGAGCAATCCTTAGACCACTAAGGAAGTTTAAGGATAACTTTTTCCCCTCTATTCTGCTGTCTAAACTGAGATGCATCCTATAGTCATGTTCATCTATATTCTGAATAATACTGTATATTTCAATATATAGTCCATATTTATTAATATAAAGGAAGCTCTATCATGAGTGTTATTATGAGCCAATGAAGAACAATGAAGCTTTAAAATATGCAACATGAATGAGAATAAACACAGCATGAGGAGGTATCCCTACCACCTCAGGAAATAATAGGAAATAAAATATAGGACAGATGTGCTCTGCCTGTCATGCAGTAAATGAGGTTTATTTCTATAACATATCCATGCTTGCCTCCACACCATATGGCCCTCATAAATTCTGAGTTAGAGGATCTTCTAGAAATAGAGAATGACACATTTCTTCATTACCATCAATAGTCGCCAGCCATCTTATCCAGCTGGCATAGATATTGTATGACTTGAGGGTCAGAATCCCAAAGAATGTTCTAATTATGTTTGGGCACTGGACACCCAAATGCTGAACATCCTGTTGTCTAGGATTTTTCTTGAAAGGTCCAACCTTATGGATGAGATTTGAACAGATCTTATCAACATGCAGCATATGTTTCTTTCAGATGTGAGACATATTTGAAGCTCCTCACTTCCAAGGTATGCATACCCATAATCTCTTTTTTTTTGGAAATGGCATTCAAAGACCCTTTAGAACACAGAACACAACCGAATGCCCTTACATTATTATTTTTCACCTGTGCACCTCCTAAATGGCATCTCTCTGGTCTAAAGCTAGGAATACACTGCGACACTGGTCATGCGACAGCTGTCGCCGCCAGGATCACTGAGTAGCAGTGATTCCATAGAAGTGAATGGGATCACTGCAACATTCACAAGAATTCCAACACCGCTGGATTTCTTGTGACTGTTTCAGCGATCCCATTCATTTCTATGGAATCACTGCTACTCAGTGATCCTGGCCGCTACAGCTGTTGCACGACTAGTGTCACCATGTAGCCCTAGCCTAAATCTCCATAACTGAGCAGTTGTGGCTCTGCTGTGTCTTTTGAAGAGATATGACTAGGGGCTACTCAAAGGGCACTATCAAAGTGACTCCCAGGTCCTCACCCTTTAACCCCTGTACCTTTTGGAGTAGTCTCTGTGTAAGTGACTGCTGACTAGAGATGAGCAAATCGAAGCATCCAAAGTGGAATTCAATCCGAAGTTTAGAAAAAAATTGATTTGCAATGTATCCGAATTTCCTTGTGCTTCGTGGAAACGAATCGTTTTTTTCATAAATTGGCTGCTACATGTTTATAAAGTGAAAGTAAGAAGCCCATAAATGTAAGATCACCCATAATGCCATGCAGACAGCCAATCAGAAGCTAGCCAGACCTGTGATGCCACAACCCTATAAAAGCCTCATTACACTGTGAGTTGAGAATAGGAAGAGACATGACAAGTGCTAGGGACAGTGTTCAAGAAGCTTTTCATTGTGGAATATTGTATAGGTAGACTGCATGGACAGTGATGGGGCAGTGTAGGGAGATCATAGGAAGAATTTTTAAACACTTTAAGGGTGAGCATATTGAAAGTATAGGAAGACTGCAGAGACAGTGCACGGACCGTGCAGGCTCTGTAATCTGAAGGGATCCATAAAAGACAGCCCACTTTGCATCAATTCCTGTGTATGCACAGAGCTATCTAATTGAATAGTGTCCACCTTGTTTAATAGATAGGAAATTCCATTAGACCTTAATTCTTAAATTGGGGTGAATAAGCTGTCTAATACTACTGTTATTGGGGTGTCCACCTTGTTTAATTGATTGCATGTCCATATTGATTAATAGATAAGCAATTCTATTAGTCACTGATTCACAAATTGGGGTGATACACCTGTCTCATTCTCTTGTTGGTGGCGTGTCCACATTGATATTTAACCGTGTTACAGAGCAGAGTTATTTAACACCCTGTGGGCAGTGACTGATTCGTCGCACGGCAGTTAATTGTCGACTTTTGTTGGAAAAATGGTTCTTTTATCTGAAGTGTTATTCTTATAATGAAGACATTAGTCTTGTAGAAAATAAATTAGTCTTTTACCAAATAAATTAGTCTGCTCCAGTATTACAATCCCCAATCCCTACGATGAACTACGCTGAGTGGGTAACCCGCACCTGTTGGCAAAGGGTAGACACAGCAATCCCTTCAGTACAGCGTGTGAGCATCCCCGGACATGTGAGGGCATCACAGAACAGTTAGTGCTGAATCCCACTTGGCTCCCAAGGAAGTTGGACGTGGACACCTCGCGTCAATGGCACACCCTTGCAGAAAACTAGAGAGCTATAACCTATAGATCAAGCTCCTTCCCATAGGGGAAGGTGCCTAGAGTATTCCAGGGTAACCAGCAATAAATTGGGAAAGATTAGGGTGCATGGGCCAAATAAAGACAGAGAGAGAATGTGTGTCCTAGGGTCAAAGAAAGGCATTGTGGCACAAAGTGTGGAAGGAGCATGGGGGCTGCTGGTGAAAGAGGGCTGCAGCACTGGAGCTGTGTAGCTGGAAAGCACGGCAGTGACCATGCTCCCTAGCAGGTTAGGGACAGCAGTGGGCACAGACCACCACTCACACTCTAGACCCTAGCCATTCCACAGAACTCCAGAAACAGGAGAATTTAACCCATTAGTGATCACCAATTCATCTTTTTAGAGCAGTCATTTGAAAGCCTTAGTTTAGGCCACTGCCTTTTTAAGCAGGATTATGCAAAATGCTGCATACTGTAGGTCTCCTGTGCCGCAATGAGCAGGAGCTTGGCTCTCACATGAGAGCCGCACTCCTGCTCTAACAGCCCCAATCAGAAGAAGTGCCAATCCAGGTCGTTTAACCCCTTAAATGCTGCTGTCAATAGCGACCACAGCATCTAAATGGTTTAGAGCAGGGGTGCACAACGTTTTCTGGGTGGGGGCCACATTGTCCGACTGAACCAACGTCAAGGGCCGAAAATAAAATTTAAAGGGGTATTAACAACTGAAATACTGTATTTATGGCATATTGAACACACAGTACATACCATTAATGTCTAGCTACAGTTCCAGGACTCCCATCTAATGGGAGAATACATGGAAAATACATGTGAGCAGCCACAAGACATAGACACAGGGGCGTAGCTGTAGAGGGTGCAGAGGTAGCAGTCGCTACCGGGCCCAGGAGCCTGAGGGGGCCCAAAGACCCTTGTGCTGCATAAGAAGACACACAAAGTACTGAGGGAAGGGGGGCCCAAGCTAAACTCTTGCACCAGGGCCCATGAGCCTTTAGCTACGCCCCTGGACATACATGTCTGTTACCAGATGGTTGGGGGCCGCACAGAATGGTATCAAGGGCCGCATGTGGCCCCCAGGCCGCAGGTTGTGCACCCCTGGTTTAGAGAGAGGGAGTTCCCTTTGTCTGGCATCTGCACCACCACAAATCTGATTGTATGATATCAATGACTTACTGTAGCAGGTGGGAAATAATGAAGGCCCCCAGGTCCACCTGCAGTGTATGTCTATCAGGCTGCACCAGATAATACCTGTTAGTAAAGTACCGACAATATAAAACACTGTACTGCACAATCAGTACAGTGTAGGAAGCGATCAGAGGATTGCAAAGTCCCCTTCTGGGACTAGTAAAAGAAAAGTTAAAGTTTTAGACGCTAGTCTTAATAAAGGACCATAGCTGGTGGTGGTTCCACCAAAGTTATGAAGAGACGCAGGTCCATCCAGTTCAGCTTAGTATCCTGCATTTTGATCCAGATAAAGGCAAAAAAAACCCTGTGAGGTAGAAGCCAATTTTCCTTATTTTAGGGTAAACAAATTCCTTCCCAACTCCAATCAGGCAATCAGAATAACGCCCTGGATCAACAACCTCTAGTAACAATAACCTGTAATATTATTACACTCCAGAAATACATCCAGGCCCCTCTTGAACTCTTTCAGTGAATTCACCATCACCACCTCCTCAGGCAGAGAGTTCCATAGTCTCACTGCTTTTACCGTAAAGCATCCTCTTCTATGTTTGTGTAGAAATCTTCTTTCCTCTAGACGTGGAGAATGTCCCACAGTCCTGGGGATATATAGATGACTGGAGAGATCTCTGTACTGACCCCTGATATATTTATACATAGTTATTATATCTCACTATCTTTTTTCTAAGCTGAATAGCCCTAATTTTGATAATTTTTCTGGGTACTGCAGTCCACCCTTTCCAGTTATTACTTTAGTTGCCCTCCTCTGAACCCTCTCCAGCTCTGCTATGTCTGCCTTGTTCACAGGAGCCCAGAACTGTTCACAGTACTCCATGTGTGGCCTGACCAGTGATTTGTAAAGTGGCAGGACTATGTTCTCATCACGGGCATCTATGCCTCTTTTGATGCAACCCATTATTTTATTGGCCTTGGCAGCAGCTGCCTGACACTGGTTTCTATAGTTTAGTTTGCTGTCCTCTAAAATTCCTTAGTCTTTTATTATGTCAATGTTACCCAGTGTTTTACCATTTAGTATGTACAGGTGACTTGCATTATTCCTTCCCATGTGCATAACTTTACATTTGTCAGTGTTAAACATCATCTGCAAAAAATGATATTTTACTGTGCAAGCCTTCTACAAGATCATTAATAAATAGATTGATGAGAACAGGGCCCAATACTGACCCATGTGGTACCCCAATCTGAGTGTGTACCATTCCAAGCATTCTCATTTTATATACTAATGTTTTATGTGGCACATTATCAAATGCTTTGGAGAAGTCAAGATATACGACATCCACGGTCAAGTCTAGAACCTACCTCCTCATAGAAACTGATTACATTAGTTTGACATAACCGATCCCTCATGAAGGCATGCTGATATGTCGTTATTTGCTTATTTTCATAGTGGTACTCCAAGCTAGCATCTCTTAGAAAACCTTCAGTTTACCCACAACAGATGTTAAACTTACCGACCTGTAGTTTCTGGGTTCTGGTTTTGACCCCTTTTGAATATTGGCAACACATTTGCTAAGTGCCAATCCTGTGGAACACTCCCTGTCAATATAGAGTCCCTAAATATCCAAAATAAGGATCTGTCTATGACAGGTCCTGAACCAGTTGGGAAAGGAGTTATCTTTGGTTATTGCGAAGAACCTGTTTCCTTTATGAGATTTACAGCTTTCAGTTTCCCAATCTATAGCTGGGAAATTGAAGTCCCCGCTGGATATTCGTCAACCTCTCCCAGTAATATATCAACCCCACCCGCGAGATGTCGAACTCAAGCGCCAGGAAGACAACACACCATTGAACAATACCAGTGTTTGTGACAGATTGTCCTATCTGTACCACTAATTACTACCAGCACCTGTCTGGCCTGCCCTGCTCTTTTGGTCCCCTGCTTACTGGAGCTGACATTCCCCTGACTGGCAGAGGAAGTGTCCAGCTGCAGCAGTGCTCTCCCTGAACTGACATCCCTCTCATCTGCCAACCTTGCAAACTTGTTGGGGTGTTTCAGATCAGGGCTAGCCTCCCTTGCACTCTTCTCTCTACCCTGCTTTCTGTTACCCAGCGAGTTCACTTTAACAGCGTTCTGTTAAACAGTGAAGAGGCTGGAGTGCTCACACGAGTGCCGCATCCTCTTCACACAGCCGAATGATTGTTATTCATGTACTATGCTGCTTCATTCAACTCTATGGGACAGCGTTTGGCAAGCTATGGCAGTCTCTTAGGGATTGAATGGAGTGGCAATAAGCATGCGTGGCATTCTATTCACTAAGGGGACTCATTAATGATAGTGGTCAGGATCACGTAGATCAGATACTTATCATCTGTCCTGTGGATAGGTGATAGGTCGTTGTGGTGGGCTAACTCCTTTAACCCTTTCAGTACCGAGCCACTTTTCACCTCAAATCCCAGGCCGATTTTTGCAAATCTGACATGTCACTTTATGTGGTAATAACTTTAGAACGCTTTTACTTATCCAGGCGAGATTGTTTTCTCGTCACATATTGTGCTTCACGACAGTAGTAAATTTGTGGCAAAATATTTCATTTTTATTTATAAAAAATACAAAATTTAGTAAAAATTTGGAAAAATTAGCAAATTTCAAAATTTCAATTTCTCTACTTTCAAAATACATAGTAATACCTCCAAAAATAGTTATTATTTTACATTCCCCATATGTATACTTTATGTTGGCATCATTTTATAAATGTCATTTTAGTTTTTTTGGACGTGAGAAACCTTAGAAGTTTAGAAGCCATTTTTCAAATTTTTTCAAATCAACAAAATTTCCAAAACCATTTTTTTTTTGCACCAATTCAAATATAAAGTGATTTTGGGAGGATTACCTAATGGAAACCACTAATAAATGACCCCATTTTAGAAACTACACCCCTCAAATTATGAAAAACTAATACTGTTACAAACTTTATTAACCCTTGAGGTGATCCACAAGAATTAAAGGAAAATGGAGATGAAATTTCAAAATTTAAATTTTTTGGTAGATTATTCACTTTAATAATTTTTTTTCTTGCAACACAGCAAGGGTTAACAGCAAACTAAACTTCAATATACATTACTCTGATTCTGCAGTTTACAGAAAGTGACCCCATTTTGGAAACTACACCCTTCAAAGAATATATTAAGGGGGTACTGGCCACTTTGACCCCCTTTTATGGAATTTATGGAATTTGGAATCACTTGGCTGTGAAAATGAAAAGTTTCATTTCTTCCAATAAAATTTTTGATCGCCTGCTATTACACTTTTTGTGAGTCAAGGTGAAAAAAATAGCTGCTTTGACATAGTTTTAAAAAAATTTTTTTTTACAGCATTCACCCGAAGGGGCAAATCATGTGATATTTTTATAGAGCAGGTTGTTACGGACGCGGTGATACCCAATATGTCTAACATTTAAATTTTTTTTTTTTTTTTTGGGTGATTGTCTCAGGTAGGGTCTAATTTTTTGCGGGACGAGATGACGGTTTGATTGGTACCATTTTGGGGTAAATACACCTTTTTGATCGCCTGCTATTACACTTTTTGTGAGGCAAGGGGGAAAAAAATGGCTGTTTTGACATAGTTTTTTTTTTTAAAAATTACAGCATTCACCTGGGAGGTCATCTCATGTAATATTTTTATAGAGCAGGTTGTTATGGATGTGGTGATACCCAATATGTCTGACATTTTTATTTTTGTTAAGTTTTGCACATTAAATGCATTTTTGAACAGAATAAAATCTTTTTTTTGTGTTGCCATTTTCTGAGAGCCATATTTTTTGTTATTTTTTGGGCAATTGTCTTAGGTATTGTCTTGCAGGACGAGATGCCGATTTGATTGGTACCATTTTGGGATTAATACGTCTTTTTGATCGCTTGGTATTACACTTTTTGTGAGGCAAGGTGATCAGAAAATGGCTTTTTTTTGCATTGTTTTATTTATTTATTTTGACGGCGTTTACCTAGCGGGGTGGGTCATGTGATATTTTTATAGAGCCAGTCGATAAGGACGCGGCTATACCTAATATGCCTGATTTTCTTTTTTGCCCTATTTTTTACAATTTTTTTTTACTTTATTTTGGGAAAATGACGCTTTTTTTTCATAAAAATTTTTTTTTTGTTAAACTTTGTTTTTTTAACTTCTTTTTTTTTTACTTTATTTTTTGTCCCAGTCTGGGGGTCTGATCCCCTGCAAAATGCATTACAATACTTCTGTATTGTAATGCATTGGCTGTAAGTGTATTACACAGTGTAATACACTTACAGCTTCCTGCCTGTGAGATCCAAGGAAGGCATCAGGCTGCCTTCCCCGCCATCGGGTCCCCATCACAGCAGTGTGGGGACCCGATGAGCTCTTCCTCACAGCGCCGACATCGCATATGCCACGGTCAGCGCTGACCGCGGCAGTGCGAGGGTTAATTCACCGGCATACAGCAGGGGTCCGGCTATCGGCCACTGCCAGACCCCTGCATCTGATCGGGCGAGCGCAGCTCCTGCGCCCGCCCGATCAGAGCGCCGTACTTGGTGTAAGGGTTAAGCATTATTAAGAAAACTAAGGCCCTTATTTGTCTCTTAATGTGTAATCTTATTATAATATCCAATGATTTCTGTTATAGTATTGTAATGTTGAGCATGGACAACTGATAAGTGACCCCATCTAATATGACATATTTTTCCTAATAGAAAAGTAACATACCCCAAATCCCATAACAGATAGTCATAAATCTCTGAGATCAAAAACGTCTTGCCAAAATGATCATTTTAAACACCCTCTCCCCCCATAGTACATTTCAAAAATATTATGTAACAGAATCAAACAATTGGCATGAATATATACTACTGATTTTCCTATAGAGACCACTCATCCATAGCGAGATATCTAGACTTGAGAGTAGTCACAGACATGGTATAACATTTCAAGATACGTTGCTGTGCCTTTGCATGCATGCTAGCTCCATTTCAAAAAAGAGCTGATTACACACTTTTTGCTTCATATCCTTAAATTAAACTTGCCACCTTTATGACTGTGACGCTTCATTTTCATTCTATATGCAGTTGTCCTGCCCTGTTATATCTTGACAAGCAAAGCTTTGCAACTAAATAATTATGACAGATTAGATTTAAGATTCTTATGGTAACAAGAATGGCATGGAGACAAGCTGATCCTTTGCCAAATGCAGGATGCCGATTGTGTTTCCAGATATTGGACCGTATCCAGTTCTATTTTGTTATTAAAGATGCTCAAATTACCTTTCCTTGGCAAACATACAACTGCTGTCTTCAGTTTACGTGTTTGTGGGTCAGAAGTTTTCCATGTCTCCATCGCTTCACTATTCATGCGTCCCATATGTTACCATTTAGGAAAAAGTGATGTTAAATAAAGTTTAACTTGTTCTTTACATGACTAATTTTATTTTCATGCATTGATTGCAGTGATAAAGTAAAGCCTGGACATGTTTGTACTTAAAATGTCCCACATTTGTTACTTAGCTTAGCCGGATTCTGGCAGAAATAACATATGTTTAAAAGTCGCATCTAAGATTGTGTCAAAATTAAGCAAAGTTTTGTGACATTCGTCTTGTAATGGTAAATAAAACACGTGAGAAAAGTTGGCGTGGTCAAGCATGGCTATGCTGTCAGCTTCATTTGTGAAAGGCAAAGGTTAAAAAAAGAGTCAAATTAGTAGTGCAAATGCACAACTGCTCATAGAAGATATAAAGAGGTAAAAAAGAAAAGAAATGCACATACAGTATGTGGTCAGAGACATTTAAGTAAATTAGTCAAATTGTTGCCAACTATCTTCTCTCATGTTAGTGGTGCAAAATATGACAAATTAAAGGGTCTTTCCAGTTTTGTAATATTGATGTCCTGTTCTCAGGATATAGAATATCAGATCAGTAGAGGTCCAACTCTTGGCACTTGCTCATCAGCTGTTTGAAGAGCAAGTGGTGCTCATGTGAGTGTTGCTTCTATGGGTAAGTGAATCGCGCTTCAGATCCAAGCTCCGAAGTCGATTCATTCCCCAACTTCCACACAAAACCTGTCCTAATTAAACAGGAGCATAAGTTAAAGAGCTGCACCATCTTCCTCTCTTTCTTGTCAGGGATCATGATTAGAGATGAGCGAGCACTAAAATGCTTGGGTGCTCGTTATTCGAGACAAACTTTTCCCGATGCTCGGGTGCTCGTTTCGAGTAACGAACCTCATTGAAGTCAATGGGAGACTCGAGCATTTTTGCAGGGGACCAAGGCTCTGCCTAGGGAAGGCTGGGTGAAAGCCTGGAAACATCAGAAAATGATGGAAACACCATGGAAATGGACAGGAAACAGCAGGGGCAGCATGCATGGATGCCTCAGAGGCTGCCTAATCCCACCATTACCCCAAATTCTCAGGCAACAGCCTGGTGGTTACCCTCATGGCAATTGTGCTCACCCAGACCAAGAAAGGCGAGGCACATGCCCATCACATGTTAGGGAAGCACCCAACTAGGTGCAAAGAAAAATTGTTTAGAGAGGGCCTGTAGGTGGACCTCCGGAAAAATTGTTTGGAGAGAGGGCCTGTAGGTGGACCTCCGGAAAAATTGTTTAGAGAGAGGGCCTGTAGGTGGACCTCCGGAAAAATTGTTTGGAAAGAGGGCCTGTAGGTGGACCTCCGGAAAAATTGTTTGGAGAGAGGGCGTGTAGGTGGACCTCCGGAAAAATTGTTTAGAGAGAGGGTCTGTAGGTGGACCTCCGGAAAAATTGTTTGGAAAGAGGGCCTGTAGGGGGCCCTCCAGAAAAATTGTTTAGAGAGAGGGCCTGTAGGTGGACCTCCGGAAAAATTGTGGTAAAAGAGTGCCAGTTGGACCTCTAAAAAATTGCGTTTTATGGGTCAGCGTTAGACAAAGACGACAAGGAGGAGGAGGAGTAGGAGAAGTAGAGAAGAGGAATCGGATACATAAGTAATGTTAATCTTTAGCTGCTTTCCCCCGGAGGAGATTTGAATTCTGGTGAAATCCAGGCTTTGTTCATTTTAATAAGTGTCAGTGACAGTTGACAGGCGTGTACACTTATCGGTGATGACGCCACCAGCTGCACTGAAAACCCGCTCTGACAACAAGCTAGCGGCAGGACAGGCCAGCACCTCCAAGGCGTACAGCGCCAGTTCAGGCCACGTGTCCAGCTTTGAAACCCAGTAGTTGTATGGAGCAGAGTGATCGGTCTGGACGTTGGTATGGTCAGCTAGGTACTCCCTCACCATCTTTCTGTAAAGCTCATCCCTACTCTGCCGAGACTGGGGACAGGTGACAGTGTCTTGCTGGGGTGACATAAAACTGGCAAAGGCCTTAGAGAGCGTTCCCCTGCCAGTGCTGGACAAGCTGCCTGCTCGCCTCCTCTCCCACGCTACTTGGCCCACAGAACCACGCCCTCTGCCGCTAGCGGCGTCAGATGGGAAAGATTGTTTCAGCTTGTGCACCAGGGCCTGTTGATATTGATTCACTCTCATACTCCTTTCCTCTACAGGGATGAGAGTGGAAAGGTTCTGCTTGTACCGTGGGTCCAGGAGAGTGAACACCCAGTAATCGGTGTTTGAAAAAATGCTTCTAACGCGAGGGTCACGGGATAGGCAGCCTAACATGAAGTCTGCCATGTGTCAGCGTGGGTCCCAACACGCAAGAATTCCCTCTCCTCACTGGCCTGACTCTCCATTTCCTCCTCCTCCTCCTCCTCCTCCTCCAAGTCCTCCTCTTCAGCCCATACACGCTCAAGAGTTAAGAAGGACTGAGCACTGGTACCCTCTTCTGTCTCGCCGACATTCTCCTCCTCTGAGTGACCTGACTACCAGTTCTGGTGGAAGTTGACATCTAGCAGTGTACAATCGCTCTGTGCTGCTGGTAAACTCTGGATAACATATTTAATGTCGAATTCCATCTTATGGGCACGTCGCACAACAGTCGGTGAGCGGGCAGTTGTAGGCGGCGCTGCGCTGCCCTGAGAGTGGCAGCATCTGTGGTCGACTTGCGGAAATGCGCACAGATGCGGCGCACCTTGGTGAGCAAATCAGACAGATTGGGGTATGTCTTGAGGAACCGCTGAAGTATTAGATTTAACACATGGGCCAGGCATGGCACATGTGTCAGTCTGCCGAGTTGCAGAGCCGCCACCAGGTTACTCCCGTTGTCACACACAACCATGCCTGGCTTGAGGTTCAGCGGTGCAGCCACAGATCGGTCTGCGCCGTGATGCC
>ONZH01027782.1:0-18368 GCA_900303285.1 Rhinella marina
TCCGCGGGCCTGTCATACCCCCCCTGCATGGTGATTGGTGGAAAAAGAGCGCCAGGGAAGGTGGGAGGGGAAACGAATTCTAAGTGCGCCGTCGCCGTTATACTCGATCGAAATCGAGTATGCCGAATAGTGTAGTATTCGATCGAATACCGGCTCGATCGAACACTACTCGCTCATCTCTAGTAAAAACATTAGTGCAAACAATATAGTGCAAATACATTATAGGTATAATGTAAACATTTTAAATATCACCAACCTACATTATATGCTCACGGACACGTTTAAGTCTCTTTTCTTCTGACGCTTGTCATACAACTGGAACAGAGTCCCAAACTCAGTTGTAATTTGTAATCCACATAGGTTATTGTAATACAAATGGGTAATAAAATAGCAGCAAAGGTTCCTTAAAAAACCCTCTTTCAAGGGGCTCCCCAATAATCTGAAAAGGGGGAAAAAAGGGAAGAGGCGCACGTATACGCAACTTGGTTAAAACTTTTTTTTTTAATGGGGGAGTCCTGACAATCCATGTCCATCTGGGTGAGGACAAACGCAAGGCAACAAAAATAAAAACAAAGGCCAACTAGTGCTCACCCTTCAAGTAAAGTCCACGTTGTGGCTCCCATAAAAGCTGCAGGATCCGTACTTAAGGGCCTGCAGGTCCTCTTCACTGCTGCTGGAGCTAAAAGACATGAGAGGGCGCTTTTGCCTCATGACAGCTACACTGGCTGCAGCAGCAGAGCTCCACCGACCTCTCAGGGATGGTCTTGGTAGTGACCGGGCAGTCACACTGGCAAGGGCCGTGGCAACTTGGGCCTTACCCTTTACCTTGTAGGGGCCAGATTCTCCCGCCGGCATACAAGGTGACAGAATCTCCGGCTGTAAGGGCTCCGGTAACGGTGTTCCGTGAGTGGTGAACTGTGTGGCTTGCACCTGCCATGGGCATGGCAGTTGGTATTGTACCACCGATGGCTGGTACACAAAACTGTTGGTGGTCATCTCTCCCACATGAAGGATCGGCGGTGGCGGGTGAGGCGAGTCCCATCATTGGTCTCATGGGAACACCGAGCCTCTTCTGCGGCCTGAGTCTCCTCAGTCCAGTCTTCCGGGGGTGCTGCAGGAGTAGCTGGTCGCGTAAGGAGTTTCACCCCAGTAGCAAAGGGGCCTTGGAGGCTCTTCATAGGTGTATACTCCACGTAATCCCCTGCGTGGAGATTGTGGCGAACGGGCGGAAGACACAGCCGCTTTACAGAATGGTGGTTCACATATAATTCTTCTGCCGTCTCCTCATCTGCGATAAAACCAACTCCCCGTTCGACACTGAAACACGTAACGGTACCCTTTCTGCGCTCCAGCTTGGGGTCACTGGACCGTGGGTGCTTCAAAACCTGCACAACCCACTTCTCTACAATTTTTTTGTATTCCCAGAGGGTCAGGGCGTTCCGGGTGACAGCTTCGGGGACCATCAAATTTTGGCGAAGGGAGTAGTCCTTGCCTCAGCGGGCACCTCAAGCGACTTCTTAGGCTGCCGACATGTTGAGAGACGTAGATCTCCTCCGGTTCCTTCTCCTCATAGGTGTCGGTGCCCCACACCATGCCTCCCCAGTCAGGGCCATTACCTGAGTTGCCTCGTCTTCCTCTCGCACTGGAGAAGGGGGCGGAGCTACCAGGGAGGAGTCTTCATCGCTAATGAATTGAATTTGTATGCAACAGCGTATAGAGTAACTTATACGTAGCAATAGCGTATAATTTATAGGACAAACTTCATAGCGAATGCGTACAAAGCCGAAGCGAATCACCTAATATTCGGATTCGCTTCGCAGCTAAAAATTCCCAAGATTCGATATGAATCAACGAATCAACAAATCGATCCGCTCATCTCTAGTCCACATCTATTAATGTGACTGAGCCTAGAATGTGGTGTAAAAGGCAGGGGCGTCGCTAGGGCTTTTTATCCGGGGCTAGGGCCCCGAATCAAACTAACACTGCCCCGAACATCGGGAGACTGTTTGCTACTGCACTGCACTATTCACTTACTCTATTACACTGCCTGGGTGCCGGCGCCATCTAGTGGACTACAGACTGCAAGCCAGATCAGGGCACAGACGGAGCACACACAGCAGTCTAGAAGAAGGCTCCTCCTCCCAGCCAGAGGAGCCGACACTGCTGTAAGTAAGAATTGCTAGTTAGAGCCCCCTACCCCCTCCCCTCTATTATTCCTTGGCTAGCTGTGGTGCCTGTTAACCCTTACCCTTTTATCCACCAGCTTATGCAGCCAGACATTCCCAGGGCTGGTGTAAAATGGTGCAGCTGTGTAGTCAGGGCCTAGGTCGGAGAGGGAGGGGGAGGGTTGTCAGGCCATGCAGTGCTTACACCTAGACGAGTTATGGTGCTCAGTCCTGCCTTGTGCTCCTCCTCTAGCTGCAGAACTGCCCTTACAATTCATGATGGAGCCCCAGGAATCCTGCTTAAAAGTAAGTGTGTAGTATGTGTGTGATGTGTAATATGTAATGGTGTGTGATGTGTAATATGTAATGGTTTGTGTGATGTGTAATATGTAATGGTTTGTGTGATGTGTAATATGTAATGGTGTGTGTGATGTGTAATATGTAATGGTGTGTGTGATGTGTAATATATAATGGTGTGTGTGTGTGATGTGTAATATGTAATGGTGTGTGTGATGTGTAATATATAATGGTGTGTGTGTGTGATGTGTAATATGTAATGGTGTGTGTGATGTGTAATATGTAATGGTGTGTGCGTGATGTGTAGTATGTTCCTGCATGTAATACAGGATGTATTAAATGTACTTTATTTTGTACAGTGTATGGTGGCATCAATGCCTCTATATACTATACAGCACTTATTAAGATTGACCCTAGTGAAGATTTAGGCTTCATTCACACGACCGTATGTGTTTTGCGGTCAGCAAATTGCGGATCCACAAAAAAAACGGATGACGTTCCGTATGGCATCCATGTTTCCGTTTTTTTTGCGGATCCATTGTAACAATGCCTATCCTTGTCAGCAAAACGGACAAGAATAGGACATGTTCTATCTTTTTTGCGGAACGGAAATACGGACATACGGAAACGGAGTACCTTCCGTTTTTTTTGCGGACCCATTGAAATGAATGGTTCCGCATACGGTCCGCAAAAAAAACGGAACGGACATGGAAACAAAATACGGTCGTGTGAATGAAGCCTAAGAAAGGGGTCTAACAGAAGCAGCAGAGAGCTGGACTCTGTCAGTCCTCTAGATCATCCGCCACAACCATTACTGTATTTGCCTTACATGCCGCAATCAGCTTAGATTGGGGCATCTATGAATTGATAAGGAATAGAGATGAGCGAACGTGCTCGTTACGAGCACTGTACCGCTTGGCTCCCCTGCGCTCGCATAGGCGCAGGCAGCCGCTTCCGTCCTCCTCACGTTCGCTCATCTCTAATAAGGAATGTCTGATTTTATCTTATAAAAAAAAAAACAGTACATGGCAGTGTGCGGGGGGAGGGTCGAATTAGAGGACTGGGCCATATTCACTGGGGCTTGGGCCCCGGATCTTTTGAGACTCTAGCAACGCCCCTGGTAAAAGGCATCAAATGCTGGTGCTTTTCTGGTGCAAAATGTTGCATTAAGGTATCTTATGAGGCAAATGTGCCAAAAACTATAATCCAGTATGCCTCCACACAAGGGTGACAGCTTTTCTGTTGCAAAGTAAGCTAAGCAATAACTAGTAGAGATGAGTGAATCGAAGTTGACGAAGTGGAATTTGATCCGAATGTGATTCGCACCAAAGTCGAATTTCCTCACACTTCATTGCAATTAATCACATTTTTTCCCAAAATGGCTGATACAGATGTTAAAACATGGAGCTAAGAACTCTGGGAACAAGGGGTAACCCACAATGCAGAGCATGCAGCCAATCAGCAGCCAGCCCCGTGATGTCACAGCCCTATAAATAGCCTCAGTCATCTTGGATGCTGCCATTTTCCAGTGTACTTAGTGCAGGAAGAGACGTGAAAGGCGCTATGGACAGTGTTAGGAAATATTTTATTCAGCAAAAAAAAAAAAAAAAACGATTGAGAAGTTCAGAGAAAGATCATTCAAAGTGTATGTAAAGGATAGGGAGGCATCATCTACACTATTGGGAGAGAGCAGGGACCAGGAGGGGAGTGTAAAGGCTAAATAATAGAAGTTATTACTATTACACCTTGCTGCACTAATTTGGGCATCCAAATTGCTGTTATACTACTGCTTTTAGGTTGTTTGCACTATATGATAGCTCAGTAATTCCAGCAAACCATGCTTGCTATTGGGGTGAAAGTGTTGTGTAATACAACCAGTTTTGGAGCGTATTAACAGAAAATATAAGTATGTCTTATTAGCCATTCTGCAGTGAAAGCACATTGTGATACAGCCATTTTTGAGGTGTATTAATAAGAAATTTAAGTATGTCTTATTAGCCATTCTGCGGTGCATTTATATTGTGACACAACCATTTTTAAGGTGTATTTATAGGAAATCTAAGTATGTTTTATTAGCCATTCTGCTGTGAACTTACATTGCTATACAACCATTTATGGGGTGTATTTATAGGAAATCTAAGTATATCTTATTAGCTGTTCTGCTTTGAACTTACATTGCGATACAGCCATATTTGTAGTGTATTTATAGGAAATAGAAGTACATCTTATTATGCGATTTACCATGAACTTACCTTGTTATTCAGCCATTTTTGAGGTGTGTTTATAGGAAATCTAAGTACGTTTTATTAGCTGTTCTGCCGTAAACTTACATTGTGATACAGCCTTTTTTGGGGTGTAGTTATAGGAAAGTGAAGTATGTCTTATTAACCATTCTGCTGTGAATTTGCATTGTGACATAGCCTTTTTTCGAGTTGTATTTATAGGAAATATAAGTACTGTACGTGTTATTAGCTATTCTGTGGTGGACTTACCTTGCAATACAGCCTTTTTTGGGGTGTATTTATAGGAAATACAAGTACTTCTTATTAGCCGTTCTGCGGGGAACTACATTGTTATACAGCCATTTTGGAGTGTATTTATAGGAAATATAAGTACTGTACATATTATTAGGTTTTCTACGGTGGATTTACCTTGTGATACAGCCAATTTTGGAGTGTTTACTTTTAATTTAATTTAATTTAATTATTTTTTTTTACAGTATGTCAGACAGACAAGTGACAGGCACTTCAAAAGGAAAGGGCAGTGGCCAAAATGTTTCTGGCGCAGGCAGAAGTAGCATCAGAAGATGAGGGGGGGGGGGTGTTAGCAGGAGTCACAGCAACATCCTAAGCTCCCAGTGTCATCTAGTCGTGTCTTGACCAGCAACCCAGCGGTGCTTGAATAGTTGACTCGGTTATCTACTTCATCGTGACATCAGACACCTCCAGTCAAGAGTCGGTGGGTTCCTCTGACACAAAGCTTAATTGGCATGACTTGGGAGCAGGCCCTGTGCCCCACCTGTCCTGAACCTTCCTCTGTCACTTTCTGTTCCATCAGCTTGAGAAGTATCATATGCCATAGGCTCTGCTCCACTTTTTAATGAGGACGAGCTTCTAGAGGACATCCAAAATCTGGAGGAGATATCAGCCACTTCCTCCAGTAGGTAAGCAAGTAGTGATGATAAGAGTCGCGTGGGAGCTGGTGTTGTGAGTGGTCACGTTCCTTGCCCTGAGACCGTTGAGGGGACATCAGGAGAAGAGGGTGGCAGCTTGCGCGTGAGGCAGCGGCTGAGCTAGCAAAGTGGTAGTGTGGCCGGGTGTGGAGCCAAACGTTCCTGGGAAGGCCCACTTTGCAGGAGCCTACCTGCCCAGAAATTAACGGTACAGGGGTTCAGTGAGGTAGCGGTAGCAGGCAGTCAGTGCGGAAGGTTGGGGGGAAAATGCCATACGGCGATGTGGTGATTTTTTGAGGTGAACATGGCCATTTGCCGAATATGTGGGCAGAAGGTGAAGCCTGGCCAGAATGCCAATGTTGACACCACAGCCCTGAGTCAACACATGCAGCGTCACCATGGAGTGGCCTGGGAGAACTGTGGTTCTGATGTAGTGGTCCAGCCTGCCGCAGCAACCGCTGCATCATTCAGTGGACCACACCCCTTTTCCTGCAGTCAAAGCTCCACCACCTCAGCTGAAGGGAGCTGTCTGTCCATTATCTACTGGTATCTACTGGTCCTAATGGTCTTAATGCTCCTGCTCCTCCTACTTCCCATCAGTCATTTTGTCAGCAATCGATCACCGAAGTGATTGCAAAAAGACAGCAGTACGCTTGCACTCATCTAACGGCGCAGAAGCTGAACGTGCTCCTGGCCAAATTGCTGGTGCTGCAGTCCATCCCTTTCCAAGTGGTGGACTCTGCACTTTTCATAGAACTGATGGCTTGTGCAGAGCCAAGGTGGAGAGTCCCAAGCCGTCATTTCTTTGCGAAAAAGGCACTACCAGCCCGTTACACATGTGTTGAACAGAAAGTTGGCCAGTTCTTGAGCCTGTCAGTATACGCGAACATTCACGGCAGCGCCGACGTGTGGAGCTGTAACTACAGTCCTTTATGGCCCACTGGTTATGTGTAGTTCCTGCACAGCCACATCAGCAACTTGGCCAGGTGATGCCGCTTCTGCCTCCACGTTCTCATGCCGTTGGTCCTGCGACAATGTCTGCCTCAGGCACCTTATCCTTCACAGTGTCCTCAGCCTCCACTGCAGGGACAATTCACAGTGCTCCTCCAGCATGCCATATGTGCAGGGCACAGAGGTGTCATGCTATTCTGCACTTAGTTTCCCTGGGTAAACAGAGTCACACAGGGGAGGAACTGTTCCGCATTCCCCATCATGGAATCAAATCCTGGCTTTCTCCTCGTCAACTGAAAATCAGAACCATGGTCACTGACAACGGGAAGAAAATGGTATTGGCACTGTGTCAAGGAAGGCTGAGCCATGCACCATGCATGGCAGAAGTGTTTAATCTGATTGTAAAGAAGTTCCTGAAGTCTTCCACCCATCTGCAAGACATCCTGAAAATGGCCAGAAAACAGAGCATGCACTTCAGCCACTCTTACACTGCAAAGCACACCCGCAGAATGGCATTCCCCAACATCAGCTGATATGCAATGTTTCCACCTATTGGAACTCCACCCTCGATATGTTGGACTGACCATACTAACAGGGAAAGGCCATAAACAATTTCTTGATGATACGGGTGGACAGGGGTACTCCCCTGTGTAACTTCGATGATGGCTAGTGGCAGCTCATGCTTGATACCTGGCATTTGCTCGTGCCCTTTGAGGAGGCCACTCTATTTGTCAGTTACCAGGACTACAGGATGAACAATGTCATTCCATTGCATCATGTCCTGGAACAGATGCTGCTAAATCTGTCTGACCAGGGGACAGGAGACATGGCGCATACATCTCACGGCCACATGAGCTCTGTGGGGGCTTAACTTGAAGAGGAGAAGGACATTCACGCACAAGCAATGTATAGAGAAATGGGTGTTTTTTTCTGCACAGGTAACAGGAGAGGAGGAGCAGGAGCAGCTGGAGGAGCTAAAGGGCAATGAGGGAGATGAGGCAGATGACCCAGACACACCATGGAAGTATGTATTGAAGATGGAGACAGGGAGTCCCTCCGAGTCACTTTCACAAATGGCATAATACATGCTCAGTTGCTTGTGTAGTGAATTGTCACCATTCCGCAGAGGGATGACTAGTGGCTCTCCATCATGTTAGACCCTCGCTAACTGACCAAAATGGGGGCTTTTTTCCTCCCGGTGAGAAGGAGGACAAAATGAAGCACTATCGAGACATCCTATGTAGTTGCTGCCTATGTGTGCCGTTGCCCATCCTACGAAGGGCTCTCTGTGCTCACGTTCCACTGCCATGGTTGTTGGGGAGGTGAGGGTTCAGGAGCAGTACCAACTCCATCAGCAGCAACTTAAGTCTAAAGTCACTGATGAGCAGCTTTCTTCACCTCTTAGTGAAGAAACTACTCACCACCAGCAGCAGCAGCAGCTAGACATGGAGCAGAAACTGAACCAGCAGGTGGTGGCATACCTGGACTGTACCCTGCTACCCCACATCAAAGATCCCCTGAACTCATGGGCAGCCAAACTCAAATTTGTGGCCGCAACTGGCTGAGTTTGCCATGGAGAACTTACCTTTCCACCCAAAATGTGGAGAAACTGACCTTTGTGAAGATGAATCAGGCATGGATCAGCCAGGATTTCTACACACCAGTGACTGATGCATCAGACTAGATCATCCATTGTGCCACACCCAAACTTTGTCAAAAGAGACCATTTTCCCTTGGCTATCTGGTTCAGCTACTATTCTGATGCTGTCACCTGCACCATGCCACACACCAGCTGCCAAGTGATCCTACTGCCACACAACATCTTGTGCTGGTACTGGCTACGCTTTTTCCCTCCACCTCCCCACTCACTGGGCCACTCTGTGGTCTCCTCATGCTGTTTCCACCCTCCCCACTCTATAACAGGGCTGCCATTTTCCCTTTTTGGCCTTGTTGACATCACCTTTTACTTTACCCTTCTTCTGTCAAAAGGATGCACAAGATATACAACGGATCCTGTTTTTGGAGCAGCCGTAAGGCCTGTACCATATGGTCCCTATTTTGCATCAGGATGTGTACATGATTTGGTAGCCAAAAGCAGGAGTGGGTACAAAACACAGAAGATATGCAAATATTCCATGTGTCATCTCTGTTTAGGATCCACTTCTGTTTTTTTTTTTTTTGTTTTGGCCTTAGCAATACTGATGATTTACTGATCAAATGCTGACCGAGTGAAAGCTGATGCTCAACAAACAGGATCTGTATTTTGGGAGTTGTTCTTCTGACGGATCAGAAGAAGGGCAAAATAATCAGTTATGTCAACACAAACTTACTGCTGATACCCTATCCACTCTGTTGAGGAAGGGGGGGGGGGGGGTAGCTCAACTTGTATCAGCGTTTAACATAACAGGTTCTGTAGAAATCTATGTGAAATGAGCTCTTATACCTCTTATACCTTAAACCCCACGGAACTTAATGTATTACAAAAAGGTCTAACGTTTTGTCCCACACCCCAATTGAATGACTACCAACTCGAGAAGGAACTTCAACGTTTCTTTCGTGCAATTAGAGTCAAGACCCATTTTGGTAATCCCGAAAGGCCTTTAATTAACTCACCCACCATGGAAACAAAATTCCCTTCTAACGTTTCCATCTCCATTGATCAACTTGGACTTCGCACTCCAAGTAACTTTAATCCCCCCAAAACCTACCATGCGGTTATTGAACTTATACATCGGGATGTTAACAGAATAGTGGCGGACTTTAAATGTGGCCACTACCCCACTTGAAGTAACCTAACTCCTGATGAGAGGCAAGCCACTAAGAGTCTACAATGGAACCGGGAAATCACGATAAAACCTGCGGATAAAGGAGGAGCAATCGTTATTCTTAATACCAATGACTATAAAGATGAACTTGAACGTCAATTAGCTGACACTAACACATACTCTATTCTTCCAAATGATCCCACACCTAAAATTTGATCAAAAATTCTATCCATCCTTGACAATCACTTAACACTCGGCACAATTGACAAAAAAAAACGCCGACTTTCTCATCAATCCCACCCAATTACTCCTGTCATTTACATTCTACCCAAAATACACAAATCACTTCACAAACCACCTGGCCGTCCCATTGTCGCTTCCACAGACTCCATCTTAGCTCCTGTATCTATCTTCCTTGAAAAGCTCCTGACTCCACTGACTAAGAAGGCAAAATCATTCATACTAGCCACCAATCATTTCTTACAGAAACTCAAAACATTAACACCTGTCAACCCAAGCAGCATACTTGTCACCTTTGACGTCAATAGTTTATATACCAGCATTGAACATGACAAAGGTATCCTTGCCGTACAATCACTTCTTCAACTATCCACCCATGATGACAACACAATACAATTGATTCTCGAATTGCTAAACATAGTCCTCAGAGACAATTTCTTCCTTTATGCCGACACCTTCTGCCTCCAAACATGCGGGACCGCAATGGGCGCGAACGTAGCGCCACCCTATGCTAACAGTTACATGGCCCACTTTGAAGAATCCTATATATACACCTTGGAACTTTTCAAACAACACGCCACCTGTTGGTTCAGATTTATTGATGATATTTTCTGCATATGGAATGGCTCCCTCCAATCTCTACATGACTTCACAATACTCCTCAATTCTCCCAGACCTGAACTCCAATTTACCCTTAACTTAGATCCATACTCCATCAGTTTCCTTGATACCAAAATCAATAAAGATGACATTGGCAACATTCACACTGACCTTTATACCAAAGAGACTGACCGCAATGGCCTTTTACTATATACTAGCTGCCATCCCATTGCAACAAAAAAATCCTTACCTAGATCACAATTTCACTGAGTGTACCATATTGTATCCAACCCCACCACCAGACAAACTCAACTTCAAACAATGGCAACTAAGTTCTTAGCACGAGGGTACCCCAGCAAATTACTCAACAAAGAAATATCCCATACACCATCTCTACCCAAACCAAAAAATAAAAACTCCGAACGTGTCCCTTTCATCCATATATATCATCCACTGGTACCAAAAATTCAATTTTTACATGCGAATCCACATTCGTTGTATATATTATTAAATGTCCATGTGGTCTTCTTTACGTGGGTGAAACCACGCAAACAATACGTGATCGCATCATCAGCCATAAATCTAGCATCAGGTGCAAGAAGGTATGGCTTCCAATTCCGGACCATTTCCATAAAGCCCAGCATACCATCTCGCAACTGAAGTTCCAGGTCATCGAGAGAGTCCAACGACTGAGACAGGGAGGTAATCACATACAACTTTTGAAAGAACGCGAATCCTACTGGATTTATACACTACAAAGCTTGTTTCCCAAAGGTTTAAACCGGGACTTTAATCCTCATATTTAATTTACTTCCAATCACCATCTATTTTGACGCTCACATCACATGTTGTTTTCTCCTCTTGTGGTTGCTTATATACATTTTTTTCATACTAATCTTCTCTCCATTTTGCATTCTAGACTAATTGATCCATCGCGGGACATCTAAGGTAGTATGCACCCCAGACCGGCTCTCTCCTTCCTTCTTCTTTCTCTCTTACACACTCACACACCACACTTAGTTTGCAGACACTTTTACTTACATACACTATATACACCTCATGGGCATACACATAGACCCACACAATTCTTTAGGATACAGACACTTGCCCGGTACACATATATACACACACTTTATATAACCCCATACCGTCACTTTTCACACATATTACATTTACACTCATACCATCACCTTTCCTTCACTTATCTACCCTACACAAATACACCCACACATTCTTTTTTACACCCTCACACCTCTTCCACTACACTTTAATTCCATATTTCTCTTCTTGCCCTTTTCCCTCTTCAAACATGGCTGCCATCCCCAATTGTGCCCGACTTCTCGCGCGATCACACGTGCTATACGCGATCTTCCCAGCCGACTTCGCGCGATTCCACGTGACCACACACGTCTCCGGCGGGATCACGTGGCACTGCTCCCTGCTTATTTAGATACGCTCAGCGTCCTCAGACGCTAGAGCAACAGCGCATAGACGCCATCTCCCCGCAGCGCACACACGCTGTCCACGGGGAATCCCTCCACACACGTGCCTTCTCTTTACTGGTGAGTTCCATGCCGGGACTGGGGTTGCTTATTCTGTACATTGATCAGTGGTCACCGGGACTGGAGTTACTTATTATATGCATTGATTTGCCTGGAGTTACTTATTATATGTATTGATTTGTCTCTATGCAATATTGCCTATTGTTCCTCGAGCTCCTTTTCCTACCCAGTTACCCATACTACAACACATCATCCCGCAATGCATATATATTTATTTATCTATTTACTTTATCAGTTATTGACAACTTACATAGCATATAATTACCTCCTATGACACTTGCAGCAATTGGGGGCCATTTTTCTACTATAGCTCTGCTATTTAGACATTCCCTCACCGGAACTAACAACTACTCTCATTTTAAGCCTTTATATTCCTTTATTAATTATTCCTTTTTCATTCTAGTGACTTACAGTGACCAAGGTCCGGTGTGACCGAAACGTCTGTTCCCACAAGTCACCATTGCCATTTAGGCACATTGTTATATCAATTTTCTTCATATAAAGAAGATAAATAAAACAATTTAATTGCATCTAAAAAACCTCTGAGTGTGCAGTGGTATATTTACTCTCTCTATATCTGGGTCACACCCGCACCACTCTGCACCTCACACTGTCAACGAGTGCAACCCATTTATTTTACTTATATGTGAAATGAGCTGACGGTGTAAAAGGAGTGCGCTTTTTCATGCTATAGTAGGATCTTGGGCTGCTGCACAGTTCCTCATATCTGATGCTAGAATTGACCTGTAAGGCTTAGTTCACACTTGAATTATTTGGTCAGCTTTAGCCGCGTAACTAACCAAATAAGTGAAGTGTGAGGTGATTCTAAGAGTGACACCTGTCATTTGCGTGTCATACTGACTGAAAGTAATGTTTCATTACCACTGGGGACTCCCTATGCATGTTTCTGCAAGGCACAGTGTTCTACATCACTAGTGCTGGATCTCAGGAATGGCAGTGGCCTCCCGAACAGGAGAGGAAAGTTATTATTTTTAAATTTTTTTTAATCTGATCTGATGTCTGTATGGGTCTCTCTCTCCCTCTCTCTCTCTTTCTCTCTAAATAAATATATATATATATATATATATATATATATATATATATATATATATCATTATATACATAGCATAGCTTTCATAATCAGGCCGTGCATACATTTAATATACTATATTACTTGTACAGTCTCTTTCATTGCCATTACATCATAAATATAGAGACACTGTTATGAAATCAAATACACTAATCTTTACTACCTTGTGATTGCATGACCTTCACTATCTTTTCATTTTCTGTTCCATTAACCCTGGATGTATGTGTGCTAAAATGAATAATCAAGAAAATGTATTCATCCCATTTATATTTTATGCTCAGAAAGAAACAAGAACACTACAAGTTCATGATACTCCTGGGTTATCAATCCAAAATAACAACATGAACATTGTGCATACAAATGTCAAGTACTTAGACATCAATGTGACAAAATTGTAACACTAGAAGTAGAATCAATGTAATCAGTATTTATATAGTTTGAGCTTTTCTTAGCAAGTAAATGTTTTATGAAGAATAAAATATGCACAAACTAATTAGCCTGTGTTGAATCTGCTTGTATTAGTGATTTATGCTTTTTTGTATGTTTTATTATAATAAAATACATATAGCACATGTTCATAAAAATACATTTATGTACACTGTATATCTCATAGCTTACTGTATTTTTTGGACTATAAGACACACCGGAAAATAAGAAGTACAAATTTGGGGGAGGAAAGTAAGAAAAAACATATTTTCCATTAAACCTCAGAGCATACCCCCATATCAGACCCCATTCTTCATCAACATCACATCAGACCCCTTAACCTCCATCAGCTTCAGATCAGACCCCCCAGCCTCTATTAGCCTCAGATAAGCTTTCCATCAGACCCCCATCAGACCCCTCAGCCTCTATCAGCCTCAGGTCAGACCCCCCAGTCCCCATTAGACTCAGATCAGACCACCAAACAGATTCTATCAGCCACAAATCATACACCCAAGGCACACTCAGCTTCAGATCGGACCCCCCCAACCCCCGTCAACCTTTAAATCAGCCCCATAAGACCCCCCAGCCCCCATCAGACTCACATTAGACCCCCAATTAGAGCTTATCAGCCTTAGATTGAACCCACCTGACCCACTCATCCTCAGATCACACTACCCCAGCCCCCATCAGACCTCAGATCAAATGTTAAAAAAAAAAAAAATAACTTACCTCACTAGCTCTGGGCAGTGCCACAGATCCAAGACTCACCGATCCATTATTTCTTCTGGGTCCCGCTTTATACATTTCAAGTATCGCTGCTTCTGAAAATGTCTGAATTATTAAAATATTTTAAAACTTTTCCAGCCCAAAAAATTGAATAACAGTGATCATAAAGTCGTATCTACAGTACCACAAAAATGTACTCATAAAATCTACAGTTTGTCCTGGAAAAAAACAAGCCCTCATATAGCTCTGTAAACTGAAATATATTATTGTGACAATAGTAATACAAAGAACATTTTGATCTTTTCCCAAGGTTTTTATTTTATCTTTTTAAGTAGAAAAAAAATCTAGGTTTTAGAAGAGGACAGTAAGAAAAAATATTTTTCATTAGACCTCAGATCAGATCAGCAATCAGACCCCCAATGTTAATCAGACTTCAGCTCACAGCCCCAATCAGACTCCCAATGTTAATAAGACCCTCAATCAGACCTCATATCAGACCCCCAATGTTAATAAGACCCCAATGAGATCTCAGATCAGACCCACAATCAGACCTCAGATCAGACCCCCATGCCTCAGAGCAACCCCCATGCCTCAGAGCAGCCCCCATGCGTCAGAGCAACCCGCCATGCCTCAGAGTAGCCCCCATACCTCAGAGCAGACCCATGACTCAGAGCAGCCCCCAGCCTCAGTACAGACACCCTTGCTCAGCTCCTCCGCTCCTCACCTCCAGCTCTCTCTCTCTTCTTCCTGCTGCGGCTGTGCTTCGACCCTACATGCGCAGAGCGCCCTCGTGCTGTGCGCAGCCATAGCACAGCCGATGGCAGAGGACCAGGAAGCTGTAAGTACAGAGCCTGGGGAGAGCTACAATTACTGCTTTCCGTTCCTCCGGTGCTAATGAGCGCTTCTATAAAGGAAGTACTCATTAGTATTCACCCCATAAGACACAGTGACATTTCCCCCCCATTTTTTTGGGAAAAAAGTGCATTGTGTGTGGTGAAAAATACGATGTGTGTATATATACAGTATATATACAGACATGATAAATTAAATGGTGTAATGGTGTCCTTAAAAAGTACAGCTAACATATGGCCATATGAACGGAAAATTAAAAAAGGTTATGGTTATTGGAACGTGTGGAGATAAAAAGGAAAATGCCCAAAAATGGGCCCCGTATTTAAAAGAGTTGTCTCGCTTCAGCAAGTGGCATTTATCATGTAGAAAAAGGTTCATATGAGGCAGTTACTAATGTACTGTGATTGTTCATTTTGCTTTCTTTGCTAGCTAGACTAATTTTTCCATCACATTATACATTTCTCGTTTCCATGGTTATGACCACCCTGCAATCCATGCTTTCACACTATAGAATAAAGCACTGGCTTCTCTGTTGGCCGGGACCATAGGAGCGCACATAGACCGGCGCTTTTTCCTATAGTGTACAAGCATGGCCATCAATGCAGGATTGAAGGGTTGTCATAACCATGGAAACAAGAAGTATATAATGTGGTGAAAAAGTAAGTCTAGCTAGCAAAGGAAGCAATATGGACAATCACAATGCATTAGTAAGTGCCTTGTATCCACTTTCTCTACAAGGCACTTACCTTTAAGGGGTAAATATGCATTATCAACAATATAAACAATGAAGAATATTTAAATACAGACTGAGAAGAAATATAAAATTTAAACATTTAAATTGTAACTGGCTCACATGTGCCGGCAGGGGAATTTTAAAGGAGACAATATATATGGATAAATATATATGGATAATTTCATAATATAGATCATTCATGATTAGAGATGAGCGAGTAGTGTTCGATCGAGCCGGTATTCGATCGAATACTACGCTATTCGGCATACTCGATTTCAATCGAGTATAACGGCGATGGCGCACTTAGAATTCGTTTCCCCTCCCACCTTCCCTGGCGCTCTTTTTCCACCAATCAACATGCAGGGGGGGTATGACAGGCACGCTGAGCACGCTGGCAGCGCGAAAACAGCGTCTACATGGATTGGCTGGAAAAACCATGTGACCTCGAATATTAAAAACTCAGCTCTTCCTGCTCGTACGCATATGCTGCGTGAACTTAGTCAGGGACAGAGGCTGGAGAAGGGACAGACAGGTTTTAGCAGTTGGACAGGCAGGAGCGTGATTAAAAGCCCTTATCAGGGCTACTATAGTGCACTACAGTGATAGCTTTACTACAAGATACACTTTACAGAGAACGGCTGCCGTATTCAGGGATAGCTGCTGGAGTAGGGACAGAGAGAGCCATTAGTGGTGTATTAGGTGCTCTGCTACATACCAAACATACCAAACTATATTTGGCACTACTGTTCAGCGTTCTTTTTGGCTGAAAAACCCTGTTATATAACTAGTGTGTATATGCACCATCTGATCTGGCAGTATACGGCTGTGAATTTTATTTTATTTTTTTAAATACAGTTTATTTGGCTCTAGTGTTCTGGGTTCTGTGTGCCTGCAATACCCTTTTTGTATACCAGGTGTAAATACCCACCGTCTGTTCAGTTAGTACACGGCTGTGTACCTTGAAATATACAATATCTAGGCCATTTAATAGGCCACTGTACTGTGCGTTCTCTTGCTAAATTATCTCACATACCTGGTGTAAATACCCACCGTCTGTTCTGTTACTACACGGCTGTGTACTTTGAAATATACAATATCTAGGCATTTAATAGGCCACTGTACTGTGCGTTCTCTTGCTAAATTATCTCACATACCTGGTGTAAATACCCACCGTCTGTTCTGTTACTACACGGCTGTGTACTTTGAAATATACAATATCTAGGCATTTTAATAGGCCACTGTACTGTGCGTTCTCTTGCTAAATTATCTCACATACCTGGTGTAAATACCCACCGTCTGTTCTGTTACTACACGGCTGTGTACTTTGAAATATACAATATCTAGGCATTTTAATAGGCCACTGTACTGTGCGTTCTCTTGCTAAATTATCTCACATACCTGGTGTAAATACCCACCGTCTGTTTCTGTTACTACACGGCTGTGTACTTTGAAATATACAATATCTAGGCATTTTAATAGGCCACTGTACTGTGCGTTCTCTTGCTAAATTATCTCACATACCTGGTGTAAATACCCACCGTCTGTTCTGTTACTACACGGCTGTGTACTTTGAAATATACAATATCTAGGCATTTTAATAGGCCACTGTACTGTGCGTTCTCTTGCTAAATTATCTCACATACCTGGTGTAAATACCCACCGTCTGTTTTGTTACTACACGGCTGTGTACTTTGAAATATACAATATCTAGGCATTTTAATAGGCCACTGTACTGTGCGTTCTCTTGCTAAATTATCTCACATACCTGGTGTAAATACCCACCGTCTGTTCTGTTACTACACGGCTGTGTACTTTGAATATACAATATCTAGGCATTTAATAGGCCACTGTACTGTGCGTTCTCTTGTTAAATTATTTCACATACCTGGTGTAAATACCCACCGTCTGTTCTGTTACTACACGGCTGTGTACTTTGAAATATACAATATCTAGGCATTTAATAGGCCACTGTACTGTGCGTTCTCTTGCTAAATTATCTCACATACCTGGTGTAAATACCCACCGTCTGTTCTGTTACTACACGGCTGTGTACTTTGAAATATACAATATCTAGGCATTTTAATAGGCCACTGTACTGTGCGTTCTCTTGTTAAATTATTTCACATACCTGGTGTAAATACCCACCGTCTGTTCTGTTACTACACGGCTGTGTACTTTGAAATATACAATATCTAGGCATTTTAATAGGCCACTGTACTGTGCGTTCTCTTGCTAAATTATCTCACATACCTGGTGTAAATACCCACCGTCTGTTCTGTTACTACACGGCTGTGTACTTTGAAATATACAATATCTAGGCATTTTAATAGGCCACTGTACTGTGCGTTCTCCTTGCTAAATTATCTCACATACCTGGTGTAAATACCCACCGTCTGTTCTGTTACTACACGGCTGTGTACTTTGAAATATACAATATCTAGGCATTTTAATAGGCCACTGTACTGTGCGTTCTCTTGTTAATTATTTCACAATACCTGGTGTAAATACCCACCGTCTGTTCTGTTACTACACGGCTGTGTACCTTGAAATATACAATAATCTAGGCCTTTTAATAGGCCACTGTACTGTGCGTTCTCTTGCTAAATTATCTCACATACCTGGTGTAAATACCCACCGTCTGTTTTGTTACTACACGGCTGTGTACTTTGAAATATTACAATATCTAGGCATTTTAATAGGCCACTGTACTGTGCGTTCTCTGTTAAATTATTTCACATACCTGGTGTAAATACCCACCGTCTGTTCTGTTACTACACGGCTGTGTACTT
>ONZH01027783.1:0-34154 GCA_900303285.1 Rhinella marina
GGCATCAGAGAGTGAGAGGTGCTGATAAATATGCAGACAGTCTCTCCCCATCACTGAGTGCAGTGTCACTATCCTTACCTTGGGGTCTTTCTTATCAAGTACAGTTGCCACTTCATAATCTTCCCACTGGGATTTAAAATATGTCCAGTTAACTGCCAGGTCTCCTTTATAGTCCATGGGAGACGGGACAGGGAAGTTGTTTGCAGCCATTTTCTGTAACGCTGTGTATATCTTATTAATAAATTACCAGATAAACAATTCTTTTTTTTGTTCTGATATTAGGAATTTAGTGACTTCTAAAACACCAAAGCCCATCCCACTTCTGACACCATGTTTCCTGAGGCAATGTAGGGTATTTCAACAACAAACTTTATTCAGACACAAACAATATAACAAAGGTTATAAACTGTCATATCTATATAGCCTATAGGTGGCAGTAAACATGCTAACAATGACAATATCACAGAGCTGATGGATGTTAGAGATCTTGTGCTCCTCCTCCTTCTGTTTGAGGATGCCCCACAGATGCTCAATAGGGTTTAGGTCTGGAGACATGCTTAGCCAGTCCAGCATCTTTACCCTCAGTTACTTTAGCAAGGCAGTGGTCATCTTGGAGGTGTGTTTGGGGTTGTTTTCATGTTGGAATACTGCCCTGCGGCCCAGTTTCTGAAGGTGGGGTATCATGAGCTGCTTCAGTATGTCACAATACATCATGGCATTCATGGACTGTAGTTCCCCAAAGCCAGCAGCACTCATGTAGCCCCAAACCATGACACTCCCACCACCATGCTTGATTGTAGACAAGACACACTTGTCTTTGTACTCCTCACCTGGTTGCCACCACACATGCTTCACACTATCTGAACCAAATAGGTTTATCTTGGTCTCATCAGACCAAAGTACATGGATCCAGTAATCCTTTTCCTTAGTCTGCTTGTCTTCAGCAAACTGTTTATGTGCTTTCTTGTGCATCATCTTTAGAACAGTGTACTCACTTTTGTTGCCAGCAGTTTAGACATTAATGGCAATGTGTTAAGTTATTTTGAGGGCACACCAAATTTACAGTTATACAAGCTGTACACTGACTACTTTACATTGTATGAAAGTGTCATATCCTCAGTGCTGTCCCATGAAAATATATAAAAAAAATATTTACAAAAATGTGAGGGATGTACTCACTTTTATGAGATACTGTATATATGTATATTTTTGTGGGAAAAAAATCAGTAAAACCTGTAATTTATACATTTACTAGCTGAAGGACCCGGCTTCGCCCGGGTATATTTAATTTATTTATTTTACTGTTTGTGTGTGTGTGTCATTAAAAGATATCGAGAGTGTCCTCTACAGTGCCTGCCCCTTTAACAGAGACCTCTACAGCGGCCCGCCCCTTTAACAGTGACCTCTACAGCAGCCCGCCCCTTTAACAGTGACCTCTACAGCTGCCCGCCCCTTAAACAGTGACCTCTACAGCAGCCTGCCCCCTTTAACAGTGACCTCTACAGCAGCCCGCCCCTTTAACAGTGATCTCTACAGCAGCCTGCCCCTTCAACAGTGACCTCTACAGCAGCCTGCCCCTTTAACAGTGACCTCTACAGCTGCCCACCCCTTTAACAGTGACCTCTACAGAAGCCCGCCCCTTTAACTGTGACCTCCACAGCAGCTAGAGTGGCCACTGTCTTCACCCCTGAAAGCCAGACCTCACCGGCCATTCCCCCAAACTTGAAACAGCGCCCCCAGTTCCCATGAAGACACATCACTAAACATGAGGCCACGCCCCCCTGGCTCCATGAAGACATGGAGGAGAAGCTGTCTGAGTGTGAGCTACTGAAAGGGTGGACATCCCTGTGTCTGTCCAGGCACTGTGTCGGACGGAGAACAGGTAGCCAGAAAACTGGACTGTCCAGCCTAAAGCCGGACATCTGGCCACCCTAACATCCGCCTGCCCCTAGGGTGGCCAGAGGTCTTGTTTTAGGCTGGACAGTCTGGCTTTCAGACTCCCTGTCCTCTGTCATGCGCAGGGCCTGGATGGACACAGCAGCAGCACTCTCAGCAGCAGCACTGTGCAGTCTGAGCAATGAGCTACAGGGAGAAAGTTACCCTCCCCCCACCCCTGCAGCTGACAGAAGGTGATTTTTACCAATATTTTTAATCCGGGGCAAATGCAGCATGGAAGGGGCGTGGCCTGACTGAGTCAGGGGCGTGACTTAGTGGGATCTGGGGGTGGTGCTTTTAAGTCCTTCTTTTGACGGTGGCCGGAATTACAGGTCGATGCCTGATTTAGGAGGAAGGTAGATAGCAGTGGAAGAAAACATCTTTTATTACTACTGAACAGAAAATATGTAAAATTTACATTATATGAGGTTATGATTGATGATGAGTTAGTCTAAAACATAAGTTATAGTTATGGTAACCGGGAATACCCATTTACCATTGTCATCCACAGTGCTCTGCCTCTTTAATGCAGACCTAAAGCAGTGAACTGGCATAAACTGGCATTGTCATAGAAACCTGATGTGTGCCTGTGAGCTTCTATTGGCTGATAAGGGTCATGTGACCAGGCTACTATTGGCTAATGCATTTTATGGCAATATCTCAGGAACGGTACGTCCTGGAGAGTTGAAAACTGTTCTAAAACCTTCCCAGACACCTGATGTACATGTGTGCCAAATTTTGTGATTGTAGCTGCAGCGGTGTGGATTCCTTTAGCAGACACACACACACACACACGCACACACACACACATACACTCAGCTTTATATATTAGATATCTTTGTCTTTTTTTTACTTCCTGTGAATACCTATTGGTACCAAGATGTTATCAGATATAGATGCATTGTGAATATCCACTAAACCATCCACTAGTAACACCAGCCGGTTGCCGCCTGTGGGTATAATAAAATGCAGCAGATTTGTTGCATAGACAGGTCATCTTTAAAGGGCTGTTCCATGTATTCTAGATCAATAAATTGTCAATCATAAACATGGAATATACAGTAGATGGTTCACTCTTTGTTAACATATGAAAGTAATCTTATAATTCTAAGCGGCATGGCATATTGTCAGGAACCATCATTTCATCCAAGAAAATAAAAAAAAAAGAAATCTTACTGGAAATGTATGTACCATAGGTCCTTAAAATCAATGAGACACATTTAACATCAACCAGTCTTTTGACTTTCAGTAAAGAAATATTATTTATTTTTATTAAAACAACATGGAAATGTCAAGACTGAAGTATTCAGCAGGAGGTAATGGTCTGTATCCTGCATAATCATATCCCTTGGGAATAGAGTCTTGATTAGAAGATGATTTCGGAGCACCTTGATTAGGAGGATGGTTAGGTGTTTTATTTCAATTTCTAAGAGTGGAACCAATTTATTTTTAGTTAAGATTGCATAACCTTCAGTGCAAAATTTATACTTATGTGTTATTCATTCTTTGCCAATTCAAGACATTCATGCTCCTTTGCAGTTATAGCCGCGTGTTTATAGCCACAAGAAGCAAATTGACTTGTTGGAATTAATTTGTTGGATTCCAGTAAGACCCCAGATGACATAAGAAGGCTTAGGATCGCAAATTAAAATCTGAAATCACTCAAGCATTCACAGACACATATCTGTTGTTGACTTCTACAGTAGAACAACACACTTGTAAAATACAAAGAAGAAGGAAAAGGAATAGAATTTATATTGAAGGAATTGCATGAAGGAATCTGGATGAGCATATGAGTATATCTAAAAAGGGTCTGTATTCAGTATCTAATGTTATTCCTATAAAACAGATGGAATTACAGACTGGTTGAATCATTCTGATATTAAGGGCTTGTTAAGAATTATATATTTTTATTTATTTATTTATATTTCGATTGGCATTACTACACTTGCCAGATGGCTGTGTCTGGTATTAAATGCTGACCTGTTACATGTGCACTTGGCATCTGTGTTGGGTCCATGTTCATATGTGCCCACATTGCAGAGAAAATTATGTTTTAATATATGCAAATGATCCTCTAGGGGCAACAGGGCCTAGAGACTCTGCTATCGCTGCATCGGCCACTCCCTCTCCACTTTAATTGACAGGGTTAGGCGAGATGATGTTTCACTGCCTGGCCTTGTCAATCAAAGTGCAGAGGGTGCAGCTTTAGGTTATTCTTCTATATAGTTAAAAACTTATTTTTATATTTTGATAGTCTACCATGCAATAGCTAATTAATTGTGCATCTTACCACCTCCCATATGATTTCCTCCTGTATGGAGAGATTGCTGTGTGCCTCACTAGCAGCCGTGATTTCTACATGTTGGTGTTGTAGCTGCAGTGTGTCAGTGTGTGCTGATCTGAGGTCTGATGGGGGCACAATACTCTGCTCTGAGGTCTGATGTGGGCACATTCTGCTAATCTGAGGTCTGATGGGGGCACATTCTACTGATCTGAGGTCTGATCGGGGCACATTCTGATGATCTGAGGTCTGATGGGGGCACAGTAGGCTGATCTGAGGTCTGATTGCGGCACAATACGCTGATCTGAGGTCTGATGGCTACACAATACGCTGATCTGAGGTCTGATGGGGGAAAGTTATGCTGATCTGAGGTCTGATGGGGGCACATTAAGCTGATCTGAGGTCTGATGGAGGCACATTCTAATGATCTGAGGTCTGATGGGGGCACATTCTGATGCTCTGAGGTCTGATGGGGGCATATTCTGATGATCTGAGGTCTGATGGGGGCACATTAAGCTGATCTGGGGTCTGATGGGGGCACATTAAGCTGATCTGAGGTCTGATGGGGCCCATTAAGTTGATCTGAGGTCTGATGGGGGCACATTCTGTTGATCTGAGGTCTGATGGGGGCACAATACGCTGATCTGAGGTCTGATGGGGGCACATTAATCTGATCTGAGATCTGATGGGGGCAAATTCTGATGATCTGATGTCTGATGGAGGCACAGTAGGCTGATCTGAGGTCTGATGGTGGCACAATACGCTTATCTGAGGTCTAATGGGGGCACATTAAGCTGATCTGCAGTCTGATGGGGGCACATTAAGCTGATCTGAGGTCTGATGGGGGCACATTCTGCTAATCTGAGGTTTGATGGAGGCACATTCTGATGATCTGAGGTCTGATGGGGGCACATTCTGATGATCTGAGGTCTGATGGGGGCACATTCTGCTGATCTGGGGTCTAATGGGGGCATAATACGCTGATCTGAGATCTGATGGGGGCACAATACGCTGATCTGAGGTCTGATGGGGGCACATTAAGCTGATCTGAGGTCTTCTGGGGGCAGGGGACTGTTAGTTTAGTGATGTAAAAACTGGGGACAGGTTTCCTTTAACATAGGAGTTTTTTTGCTCCTATTACTCCTATATTTTACTGCATTATGTGGTAGAGTATTTAGACTAGGGTATGTAGAAAGTCTATTGTACTGTACTTAACAGCAAAGATGATCTAGCAGTTTATACAGTCATCTTTCTAATACAATATTATAACCACAACTAGTAGTATGTGCCTGTGAAGTTGGAAACGTGCGTTTGGGAAGCCACTAAGTGGGGGGCCCACTCAAGTATGTTTCGCCCCCCCCTGTGCTGAACCTCTAGCTACGCCTCTGCCCTGCGTAAAGGAGGTTGGGGGGTAAAAAGTCATATACCATCTGGCCAAGATTTTGAAACCACTATTTCCTGTATACATGCACATTGGGACATAGATCTCAGGAGTGTTTTAAGTTGGATTTCAGATAACGCTTCCCTTGCTTTCGTATAGGAAAGTGTGATTTGGTTGTGTGTTTTGATAAAAGTGTACGATAAAACAATGAGAGGAGTTTTTTTTAGGAGGTGCTGTTTGTTGTACCATAGATTCAAAGCGAGATAATGATCTATTTAAGTCAGCTTGTTTCAGTAAGGATTTAAGCACCTGTTGGAGGGTGGAATGGGCCAAAAAGTTAAGTTAGGTGGTTCAAAGAATCGTTTTAGTATCTTCTAACGTCGGGAGTAAACCTTGGTTTAGAAGTGAGCGAAGGGGTAACATTGATTATGCCCCCTATATTTGGATTTACTATATCACAGACTTTTAGCAATGGTGTTGCTTTCGACACAAAGTTATGGATGGGGTTGAGTGATTTCTATATAATCCATGTGTGCAATGTGAATAATTGGGAAATATTTGGTGGCAAAGATGGAGTATAGTTGCAAAAAATAAGGCATCTAAGGGGTAGGTGGGCTATATTTTCCTTGACAGCAACCCAATATTTATGTTTCAGTTGACAAATCCAGTCAACAATTCTGGCTAAGTGAACAGATTTATAGTATAAGTGCACACCCTATGCCATCTAGAGCCTCGAATGCCATGTGAATTGCATAAAGATTTTCCTAACTGAAACAAAGAATGAAATTGGGATATGCATAGGAAGAGGTTTTTTTTTTTGTTTTTTTTAACAAATATCTTTTTATTGAAATTTTTTTCAAATAAGGAGTGGAACAACATTAGTACAATGATATGTGATACATACATGAAGAAATGATAATGCAGACATATGAGCCAAATGTCTTATTGTGAGAGGGAAAAGGGAGAAAGGGAGGGGGGGGGAGGTGGGGGGATAAGGAGGAAGAAGGGTAAGTAGGGAACTGCCTGCAAATGTTTTTATTATACAAAAAACTATTTAGGTTGTGGTAAGCGAACTACCTCAAGTGAAGTGATGAGGCAGATCACTACTGAGTCATGCAGGACACTAAAGGATAGGTAATATCTCATATAATACATTAATAAGTTAGAATAACAGCCTGATACATTAATTGAATAATAAAAGTACAACTGGAGAAATGAAGATTCCACATTCTGAAATAGTCGTATGGACGCCACATAGAAAAAGAACAGATAAGTTGGTACCATGAGAGATATGTATATGCATTTACAGAATCTTATATGATCCTCAATTGAAGCTAGGAGAAGGGGGGGGGTGGACAATTTGTTTTCCGCGATATGCCTGCCAAGGGGCCCATAGTTTCAAGAACTTATTATGAGTTCTATTAGCCCAACATGCCAGCTCCTCCAGCAAATAAAGCTGGTCGACTCTCTCCTGCCACTGCTCAATACTAGGGGCATTTTGGTCAGCCAATTTAAAGGGATCAGTAATCTTGCAGATTGGACAAGAAGGGTAGGGAGATCTGTTATGGCTGGGTTCCATGTATCTGAGGGTAGCCAAAGGAGTACAGAGGCGGGAGACAGCCGGATTGATGTATTACATATTGTGTTAATGTGGTACTCAATTGAAGCCCAGTAGGGTTTGATCAGTGGACAACACCAAAATAAATGTCCTAAAGTGCCCTCTGCTTGTGAACATCTCCAACAGGAGTCCGTATCTGAGAGACCCATCTGTTTGGATTGGTCATTGTACCATCTGGTCATAGTTTTGTAAGCATGTTCTTGTATCTTAATACACCTTGAGAAGCCATGTGAGCGAAGATGGATTTGGTTGATCTCTGCTTTAGTAAAGGACCTGTTCAAATCCTTTTCCCAGGATTTAGTATAAGCAGGGGTAATGATAGTAGGGGAAGATAGGATGTATTTATACAAAGTAGAGACAGGGTGTCTAGGCATATTAATGTGTTGGGAAAATTACTCAAACCATGTGACATCCTTTTTTGGAGTGTTCTTTAAAAGGAGGGCCAAGAAAGAGCGTCTAAACTCCAGGCCATCTAGAAATGCATCTCTTCCAATTAAATTGGAGCAGAGAGGTTCAATGTCATCTTTTGAGATAATCCCTTTCATAAATTTAGTGATAGTGATACCCTTTAGGCACTTCTAAAATTGAGGGATGATCTGGGATTGGAGATGTAAAAAATAGGGGATTAAAGAGGAGGGCATGGCATTTGGAGGACTAGAGAAAAGGGGGATGGTGGATTTCACAGTGTGCATATTGAGGTATAGTCCTTTAGACAAGCCCGCTGGTATATTGGTAGGGTTTGTGACACCCCAGAGGCCTGCAAATTGTTGGTCCATCAGCATAGCCAGCTCCATGTCCGTCCCAAGAATTCTATACTGTGGTATGCATAGTTGCAACCATCGTTTGAGCTGAGTAGCTCTATAGTATGTGCGAAGGTCTGGTAGGCCAAAGTCTCCTTGAGAACGATCTCTGATCAGACGGTCATATGCAATTCTTGGTTTCTTTCCCTTCCATAATAAAGAGGTGATGATGGTTCTGACTTGAGAAAAAAAATGGAGTGGAAGGTGAATGGGAACCATCTGGAGTAAGTATAAGAATTTTGGCATGATACAGTTGTGCTTAAAAGTTTACATACCCCTGTAGAGTTTTGGCTGTCTTGGCTTTTTTTTTAGAAAATATGAATGATAACACAAAAACTTTTTTTCCACTCATGGTTAGTGGTTGGATGAAGCCTAATAAATGGCTGTACCCAACCACTAACCATGAGTGGAAAAAAAGTTTTTGTGTTATCATTCATATTCTCTGAAAAAAGGCCAAGACAGCCAAAATTCTACAGGGGTATGTAAAATTTTAAGCACAACTGTATATGTTTGTATGAGGTTTTTGCCTCCTAACCAGGATACGTATGGTAACAAGAGGTTGGCTAGCTGGTCTTTAACCTTCTTTAGGAGTGGGGAGTAGTTAGAGGAATACAATTTATTGGTGTTCTTGGTTATTGAAATGCCTAAGTATGGTACGTTATCTGGACGCCATTTGAAGGGGAAAGAGTCTTGTAATGTATTAACTGTTTTTTTCCCGGAGGGATATATTTAAGGCTTCGGATTTGGTTTAGTTAATTTTATAATTCGATAGCGAGCCGAATGTTTCAAAAAGGGATAAAATATGTGGGAAGGCCTGTGTAGGGTTAGTGACTAATAATAAAAGGTTGTCGGCAAATGCAGCACATTTGTGTTCAACCCCTCCTACCTTAAGCCCTTTGATATTGTCGTTGTTCCTGAAGGCTTGCATCAATGTTTCCATAACTATAATAAACAAAGTAGGGGATAGTGGGCATCCCTGGTGGGTGCCATTGCTGATGTTGAAGGGTCTTGAAAGGGTGCCGTTGACACGCACTCTGGCGCTGGGGTGTTTATATAATGACATAATAGAATTACTGAAAACATCTGGAATACCGATTCTGTGTAGAGTGTGTTCCATAAAAAGCCAAATGACTCTGTCAAAAGCCTTTTCGGCATCTGTGCCGAGAAGGATCAGAGGAGTATTTTTGTGTGTGGCTAGATTGATGGCATGTAATATTCTGCAAGAATGAAAATTACCTTCTCTACCTCTTATAAAACCCGCTTGATCTGGATGTATAATTCGAGGAGTAAGAGAATCTCCTAACCTAGTGGCTAAAAGTTTTGCCCATATTTTTACATCTATGTTGAAAATAGGGAAATAGGTCTATAGCTGCTACATTCTTTTTCATTTTTATCTTTTTTGTCTAGTATCGTTATAGTGGCTTCAAGGGCTTGTTTTGGGAGAGATTCACCTCCAACCAAGGCATGGCACCATTTGGTCATCTGAGGGAGTAGAGTGGGAAGGAGTTTTTTATAGTAAAGGTGCCTTACCTAATGGCATGGATTTTATGACTTTCTCGATTTCTTCCTGGGTGATTGGGGAAAGTAAGGAGTAACGATCTTCTTCATTTATGCATGGGAGGTTCAAGGTGGAAAGGAATTGGTCAATGAGATCCTGATTATGTGGTACTGGAGTAGGTCCCGATAATATTAGGGAAGTAGGGGACAGGTTATATAGTTTGTCATAGAAGGAATTAAATTCATTAGCAATATCTTTGGTGGATAAAAGTAGTTGGCCATTCGCGTTTTTTATGAATTGTATGAATTGAGAGTCTTTACGTTTTTTGATCAGGTGGGTCATTAGTTTGTTTACCTTATCTCCGAGGGCACAGTATTTAAATTTAGCGTATTGATACGCTTTTGCACATTTTATATTCAGGTGTTCCTTTAATTGTCTCCTAAGTGAGAGAACGTCGTCTTGAATAAGTACTGTTTGTGATTTCTTTTGTAGGGATTCTAGGGAGGCTATCTGGCCTAGTAAGGAGTTTAGTTTCTTTTGTCTTTCTTTTTTAATTTTGGTACCTAGTCCTATGAATTCTCCTCTAATGAAGGCTTCCCATACTATGGTATGGGAAGTGTCTGAGGGTTTGCTATCTTGAAAGTACAGAGATAGTTTGTGGGTGATGTCTGAGAGATTCTTCTCATCAGGGGCGTTACTAGGGCTTTCTATCCAGGGCCAGGGCCCCGAATCAAACTACCACTGCCCCGAACCTCGGGACTCTAAATACTGGAAGTGACTGCACTGCACTGCAACGCCGAATCGCCGATATTACATCTATTAAGGTCGGCTAGTCGGCTTACTCCTTTATTCACTTACTTTATCACACTGCAGGGTGCCAGCACCAGCAGCGCAATACCGCTGAGCATGGCAGCGTGATGACTGCTGTGCATCTTCTAATCTCATTGGCTGGCCTGGCTCCTCCTCTCTCCTCTTATCAGTACTGGCATGTGCAGGAAGTCAGGCTCAGCTCAGTAATAGCCTGACTTCTCAGTGCAGTTAAGCTATGTGTGCCTTGGCTTTAGGGACCCACAAGAACAGCAGCAGCAGTGGCAGTGCAGCAGGAATATAGAGGTGTGTTGACATCAGTAGCACAGCAGGCTCCTGGATAGGCATCCCAGGCAACTTCTTTCTGAAACACTCAGGCCTTGGGACACTGCCTCTTTATGACTTTTGGGAGTGCTATTTTCACAGCAGCGTTTTTGCTGGATCTGGCAGGGATCAGCAAAATCGCTTCCTTTACTGATAATACAACCATCTGCATTCGTTATGAATAGATTCAGTTGTATTATCTTTAAAATAGCCAAGACGGATCCATCATGAACTCCATTGAAAGTCAATGGGGGACGGATATGTTTTCTATTGTGTCAGAGAAAACAGATCCGTCCCCATTGACGTTCATTGTGAGTCATGACGGACCAGTCTTGCTCCACACAACATCACGGATAGAAAAAACGCTGCTTGCAGTGTTTTCTGTCCACGATGGGGACACAACCAAACAGAATGGAATGCATTCTGGTGCCCTCCGTTGCGTTTAGTTCAGCGTTTTCCCCTGCTATTGAGATTCTATGACAGATATCAATAGCTGAAAGGGAAAGAGCAGATGTGAAAGTAGCCGTTGGTAGGTTATTTTATATTATTTTCTGGATCCTTGCCCCTTAAAGGGATATTCTGCTTAGAGAAAAATCTATTAGATTGGTGTAGGGGTCCTACTGCTGGAATCCCTCACTGATCACAAGAACGCTGGCCCTGTACCCCATGGATCCCCCTGAAATGGACCGAATGACTCATCGGGCATGCACACTCCCACTCCATTCATTTCTATGGAGGTTCCGGAGATAGCTATGTACAGTCATGGCCAAAAGTTTTGAGAATGACACAAATATTATATTTTCACATGATCTGCTGCCCTCTGGTTTTTATGTGTGTTTGTCAGATGTTTTTATCACATACAGAAATATAATTGCAATCATATTATGAGTAACAAAAGCTTATATTGACAGTTAGAATGAGTTAATGCAGCAAGTCAATATTTGCAGTGTTGACCCTTCTTCTTCAGGACCTCTGCAATTCTCCCTGGCATGCTCTCAATCAACTTCTGGACCAAATCCTGACTGATAGCAGTCCATTCTTGCACAATCAATGCTTGCATTTTGTCAGAATTTGTAGGTTTTTGTTTGTCCACCCGTCTCTGATGATTGACCACAAGTTCTCAATGGGATTAAGATCTGGGGATTTTCCAGGCCATGGACCCAAAATCTCTATGTTTTGTTTCCTGAGCCATTTAGTTATCACCTTTACTTTATGGCAAGGTGCTCCATCATGCTGGAAAAGGCATTGTTGATCGCCAAACTGCTCTTGGACGGTTGGGAGAAGTTGCTCTCGGAGGACATTCTGGTACCATTCTTTATTCATGGCTTTGTTTTTAGGCAAGACTGTGAGAGAGCCGATTCCCTTGGCTGAGAAGCAACCCCACACATGAATGGTTTCAGGATGCTTTACAGTTGGCATGAGACAAGACTGGTGGTAGCGCTCACCTTGTCTTCTCCGAATAAGCTGTTTTCCAGATGTCCCAAACAATCGAAAAGGGGATTCATCAGAGAAAATGACTTTACCCCAGTCCTCAGCAGTCCACTCCCTGTACCTTTTGCAGAATATCAGTCTGTCCCTGATGTTTTTTCTGGAGGGAAGTGGCTTCTTTGCTGCCCTCCTTGAGACCAGGCCTTGCTCCAAGAGTCTCCGCCTCACAGTGCGTGCAGATGCACTCACACCTGCCTGCTGCCATTCCTGAGCAAGCTCTGCACTGCTGGTAGCCTGATCCCGAGGCTGAAACACTTTTAAGAGACGGTCCTGGCGCTTGCTGGTCTTTCTTGGGTGCCCTGGAGCCTTTTTGGCAACAATGGAACCTCTCTCCTTGAAGTTCTTGATGATGCGATAGATTGTTGACTGAGGTGCAATCTTTCTAGCTGCGATACTCTTCCCTGTTAGGCCATTTTTGTGCAGTGCAATGATGACTGCACGTGTTTCTTTAGAGATAACCATGGTTAACAGAAGAGAAACAATGATGCCAAGCACCAGCCTCCTTTTAAAGTGTCCAGTGGTGTCATTCTTACTTAATCATGACAGATTGATCTCCAGCCCTGTCCTCATCAACACCCACACCTGTGTTAATGGAGCAATCACTGAAACGATGTAAGCTGGTCCTTTTAAGGCAGGGCTGCAATGATGTTGAAATGTGTTTTGGGGGATAAAGTTCATTTTCTAGGCAAATATTGACTTTGCAAGTAATTGCTGTTAAGCTGATCACTCTTTATAACATTCTGGAGTATATGCAAATTGCCATTATAAAAACTGAAGCAGTAGACTTTGTAAAAATTAATATTTGTATCATTCTCAAAACTTTTGGCCATGACTGTACAGTAATCAGCTATCTCTAGGACTCCCATTGAAAAGAATGGAATGCTCATGCACATTTCTGGCCAACAGCTCTGTCCATTTTAGGTGGGCTTCATAGGATACAGAGCCTCCATTATCGTGATCTGAGGAAAAGGGGGGGTACAGGGGGTAAACCCATTGGACCCTCACCAATCCAGTAGTAGATAGGGGATTACTTTCTCTAACTGGAATACCCCTTTAAAGCTGAAGTACAATTTGTAAAAATAAAAAAAAAATTATAGGTGCATTTTGTGTCCTTCGCCAACTGAGCATACAATCATCGGGAGGGAACAGTTCCTTCCTGATAAGTATCTGCTTGTTAGTGGAGGTAAAGAACTACATTTACATGCAGCAATCACCTCCAATGTACAAGGACAAGCAATGGCTACTGCCGCTGCTTGTCCTCATACAGCTGTATTGTTTCTGTGCAGCACAATGCTGTTTAGACTGGACAGGCTGCTCCTCAGAAACGATGATTAAGGCTATGTTCACACTACCATTTTGAAATCCGGCAGCCAGGCCATTCTTTCCTGGAACTCTTTCCTGAGTTCACCTTATACAGCATTGCCAGATCCCCTTTGACTATAATGGGATCCAAATAGGATCCCATTATAGTCAAAGGGGATCTGGCAATGCTGTATAAGGTGAACTCAGGAAAGAGATCCCAGGGGCGTTGCTAGGCTAAGACCTAGGCTAGGCCTGGGCCCCTAAAGTTTTGTCCCAGGTCCAGATAGATAGAACTGTATTGTCGTCCTCAGGACCACAATACAATTGACTCTAATGCCCTGCAAGAGCTGAAGGACCTGTGGTGACATCACAGGTCATGTGATCAGTGCAGAAGGCAGGTGTTGAAAAGGACCTGGGATGTCACCATCATGTGACCAATGGAGAGGAGGGTCCTCAGCAAAGATAGTATTTGGGGTATTGGGGAGCACAGCGAGCAGCAAGAGAACACTGTGGGGACTCCAGGTTGGGGAATGATGATAGAAATGTGAGGAAGCGAAGATGTCTGTGTGTCACACTCTGCAGAGACGAGGCTGAGAGAAGATGTCCGTACCCAATGGAGAAGATGATGACAGAGAAGATCTACATCAGAGGAGACGTCACCTGGAGGCCTAGGATGTCAGAGGTATGTGCTGATGTGTAGGAAATACAGTACATGGCAGTGTGCGGCGGAAGAGTCGACTTAGAGAATTGGGCCATATTCACTGGGGCTTGGGCCCCGGATCTTTTGAGACTCTAGCAACGCCCCTGCTTCTCATTGTCCAAAATGGTTTCATTAAGCCTCCACTGCCATTCTTTAGCTGAAAGATCATGAAAAGCTAAAGTTGAGGTGACTGGGGTGTGGTCTAAAACAGTGATTTGGCCAATTGAAGAGCCGCAAAGGGCTTCTAAATGTCCTTCTGAAAGGAAAATGTAATCAAGTCTTTGAAAGGATTTGTGGACTGCTGAGAAGAATGTATAGTCCTTAGTGGAAGAGTGGAGAGATCTCCACGTGTCTATCAGATGCGCGTCTTTCAGGATTTTTTGGATACCGTCAAGAGATCTCTGTGACATGGATGTGGATCCTGTAGAGGAATCAAGCATTGGGTTCAATGAGTCATTAAGGTCTCCACCTACTATTTTTAAGCCTTCCGCAAAATTTCGATAATGTAGATTTAATCCACTTGTGCTGACTGACGTTTGGTGCATAGAGACCTGCAAGGGATATCAAAGTGTGCCCTATTTTATCTTTTATGAAGAGATAGCGACCTTCCGGGTCTGTTTGGACCAGATCATGGACAAATATTGAACATGTTTTGAGATGGCTATTCTGACCCCCCTAGCAGCCGAACTGTACGTAGAATGGAGGACCTGTGATCTTTTTTGTGGGGTTTTGAGGCCCCGTACATTAAAGGTAGTAATGTTCAACAACGTCATTGTGCAATATATTGCAGGTTCTAGTCCTTATGGGACAAGGGAGGACACAATGTGGAAGAGAAAATCAATAATAAAAAAAATACAACGCTAAATAAATAGCAGAATAAAGAGAAAAACTAAATTGAAATTATAATTTAGGGTGAAAGAAGACCACAGGAAAAATCAGCAGTCCAATCTCACCTGAGGCAAGGTGGTGAGAGGGCAGGAGATTAATAAAGATTCTCAGCCTAACCTGGAACCACACCTTCGCACTTCTGTGATAATTCTCAATATACAAAAATGAAGTAACATGTGAAAACAATGTAGATATCACTGTGAGTAACTTAAACAATGACATGTGCCAGGGAGATGTAGAACAATTGTTTGAATAAGACTGAAACGTCGGTATAGTCTGAAGAGGTTTTGGGGATAAAACTAATGGAAGTATATGTAGAATAAACTTCTAACAAAACTGAGGTAGCAACCAAAGTAGCATCTAAGCAAAACTAGCGCCACTACAAAAAGCTCTAAGAGCTTAACAGATCAATGGACATGGAGGAGAACTCTTTATAACAATAAGGGTGTATAATGTTATATCCTAGGTAATCTTCAATTTGAGCATAGGATGACAGTACTGAGAAAAACAATGTCTTAGGCAGAGTCTCAAGTCCAGATTCTCAAGCGGCAGCTTGAGGGAGATAGAAACAGAGATGTTGAGAAATCATTCTATGCGCCTCTTGCTGTTGGGAGATTTCTTTTTGGTAACCACCGACCAGGTCTCCATTTGTGGAAGTGGTGGTAGTTTATTTAAAGATATATCCACTGGTAGCCAGGAGTCTATATGTAGAGGGGCAATGTCTAGTAGCGACCAGGACATTGATAATTCTGAGGGCAGACAGATGGTGCAACGCCTGCCATCTTTACTGAAAGTAACTCCAAATGGAAATAGCCATCTGCATGGTATTTTCAGGTTGCGGAGGTGATCTGTAAGAGGTTTGAGTGCTCTCCTTTTTAAGCAAGGTGAAGGGTGCAAGGTCTTGATAGAGGAGAATAGGTTCTCTATTGAAAGAGAGGCCGCAAATTACATCTCTTGAGGGTTCTCCCTGTTGAGGTGGGGGGCGAAGAGATCTGTGTATTCTTTCAATGGTGACACTTTGGGCTCTGTCTTCCCCCAATAGTTCTGAGAAAATTGCCATAGCTGTGGATTCCAGATCCATTGTTGGCAGGGGCGTAGCTAAAGGCTCATGGGCCCTGGTGCAAGAGTTCAGCTTGGGCCCCCCCCTCCCCCCCCAGCGCTGGTGCACCTAGCTTTTCTGCCGGCCAAGTCAAAAATTGACACCCCCCCATGCCAAATTCTCACCCTAACCTTTTCCTTCCTAACATTACGTATATCACTACAGAACATACAGGGTAAGGCCACATTCACACCACAGTTGTTTTTGCGGCCTCCGATCTGCATATTTTGCGGCTCAGATGCGGAACCATTCACTTAAATGAACACTATGTGCTGTCCGCATCTGTATGTCCATTCCTAGTTTTGTCCGTTTGCGGACAAGGATAGGCATTGTTACAGTGGATCTGCAAAAAAACGGATGCCATACGGAACATCATCCTTTTTATGCGGATCCGCAATTTACAGACTGCAAAACACAATGTTCACGTGAATGTAGCCTAATACAGCGCCCCATACCTCTTACATCCAGTGACGTCTCCTCTGATGTAGATCTTCTTTTTCCTCATCTTCACCTTTCAGACCAGACGCCATTTTTCAGCCATTTCTCATCTCTGCAGTTTGACAGAAGAAAATCTTAGTTTACTACTTTTCCATCATCCTCCCATCTTCTGGACAAATAATTCTACCTCCCCCAGTACTGTGCCACTAGTACCACACAGATAGTGCCCTTCAATAATTATTGGCACATAGTGTCCTAAAATAACTGCGCCCAGCAAATAGTGTCCCGTAATAGTGTGAACATAACGTCCCCCAGAAATAACTGCGCTGATATTGTGCCAGGGTGCCCCCCACAGTAATAGTGCCTCCCAAAGTCCCAACTAATAATTCTCTGCCAGAGTGCACTTGTTAGTAATAGTGCCCCCAACAGTACTAATGTCCCCACTGTGCCCCAGAAGTAATAATGCTTCCAATGTGCCAGTAAGAAGTGCCCCCAAAATTTCACCCCAATAATGTGCCAGTAAGAAGTGCTCCCCACCCATAGATGCCCCCCAAATTATGTGCCAGTAAGAAACGCCCCAATAATGCGCCAGAAGTTCCCCCATTAATTCCCCCTCAAAATCATGTGCCAGTAAGAAATGCCCCAGTGCCCCCATGTACCAGTAAGAAATGCCCCAGTGCCCCCATGTGCCAGAAAAATGCCCCAGTGCCAGTAAAAATGCCCCCAGTGCCAGTAAAAATGTCCCCAGTGCTCCCATGCCATAAAGAAATGCCCCCAAGTGCCAGTAAGAAATGCCCCCAGTGCCAGTAAGAAATGCCTCCCAGTGCCCCCATGTGCCAGTAAGAAATGCCCCCAGTGCCCCCATGTGCCAGTAACAAATGCCCACAGTCTCCCCATGTGCCAGTAAAAATGGCCCCAGTGCCTGTAATAATGCCCCCAGTGCCAGTAAAAATGCCCCAGTGCCACCTTGTGCCAGTAAAAATGCCCCCAGTGCCAGTAAAAATGCCCCCAGTGCCCCTATATGCCAGTAAAAATGCCCCCAGTGCCAATAAAAAATGCCCCGGGTGCCCCCATGTGCCAGTAAAAATGCCCCCAGTGCCACCATGTGCCAGTAAAAATGCCCGCAGTGCCCCCATGTGCCTGTAAAAATGCCCCCAGTGCCAGTAAAAATGCCCCCAGTGCCAGTAAAAATGTCCCCAGTGCCAGTAAAAATGCCCCAGTGCCCCCTTGTGCTGGTAAAAATCCCCCCAGTGCCAGTAAAAATGCCCCCAGTGCCCCCATGTGCCAGTAAAAATACCCCCAGTGCCAGTAAAAATGCCCCCATGTGCCAGTAAAAATGCCCCCAGTGCCAGTAAAATGCCCTCAGTGCCCCCATGTGCCAGTAAAAATGCCCCCAGTGCCAGTAAAACTTTCCTCCTCCAAAAGGAGGCGCATAAACCTGTGGGAACTTGCTGTTGCTTCCTCCTCCCATTTTTTTATTAGTTGAGAATTTCTAATTCTATCCGCAGGTGTGAGATTTATCCTCAATCCCTTTGGTACTAACTTTTCTCTCAGATAGTGTTCCAGGGATTGGATTTCCCACCACCCTACTATGAGGTCTTTATATGCTGATGTTAAGTCTTTGAATATATTTTTAATATTCGTATGGGAGGTGGGCTGAATGTATTCATTTTCAGAAAAAACACCCTTTGCTTCTGTAGCCCATGTTTCAAGATTAGGTGCAGACAATAGGAAACTCGCCATAAACGCTGAATTGAGGCTTAACAATACGCACGAAAGGTGTGTGTGAGATGCAGGACACACCTTGTCAGCCCGAAGGAATACTGGGTATATCTAAAGGCAGGCTGTCCTATTATTTATAGTTTAAAACATAACATTTATTAATGATTTTGATAAAAAATATGTAGATGCGTAATAATTCAAAAGAGAATCAAAAAAGGGGTAGTTTTAGTCCATATTCACTGAGGAACTGAGGTTAGTGTGGGGGTCTTGAAAACAAGATATGGCGAGTGCTCAAAGCTCAGAGGGCCTGCAAACACCCTGTAACCCTAGTCTGGGAATGGGAGAGACCACTAAATGGCTGTATGTTGGAGCACTCGCCCTAAAAAGGGCGACCCCCAGCCTCAGGATACCTTGGACCTAAATAACTAGCCCTAGACAACTTGAAAAAACAGCCCTGACTAGAATAGCTTCGACGCATTTCTCCTTACTTCGGGTTCTTCAGGAAGCAAAATTACTAGCAGGTAAATAGAGTTTTGTGGCTGTTCAAAGTAAAAAGGCAGTGGCAATATACAATGGCAACTGCTTACCTTATATACTGTGTAAACGCCTCCCACCCCGTGCAGAACAACCGCCGCGAGCGCGGGCGCCGCCTCGGACACTTCCGGTCACGTGACGCGGCCCGGGCCCGATCAGCTGACCGGGTGATGCACGGGTGAGGGCGGGGAAGTTACTTACTGAGGACCAATAGCGTGTCCTCGGCGAATGACCACATGCTGCAAGTAAACAAGACAAAGCTGACAGCAGTGTGGAAACTGGAATAGCAAAGGGGAATTTTGGCAATATGACAGAATATAGATGTTAAGTATATCTGTGGGGAGATCTCACCTCTGACAAGTGTTAATCCAGAGGAAACACTCAATAAGGGTGATGTGAAAATTAAGACCATAGTTATATTTTATTTGCATACAATGTGCAAAAAAACAATAAATATGGATACCATATCAGAAAGGTATGAAGAGCCTGTTTATTACATAAAGAAACTCTGCAGTTTATGAAAGAGCTTCATCTTACAGACATTTTTTGCGGGACGATCTGAAGTTTGTACGGCGCTGGTCGCGAAGGGGTTAAAGGAGAGAGTCTCATTTAAACCATCAGGAGAGACAGACTTCATCCTGAAGATCCAACGGGCCTCACTGCGTAAAATCATGTTATCCCAGTCACCCCCTCTCATTGGTTCTGGAATGTGGCAAATGCCAATAAACTTGATGCATGACATGTTCCCGTTATGTGCGGAATTCATGTGTCTCGCCAGAGAAGTGTCTTTTTTATTGGCCGTATCATTAAAATGGTCTCTAATACGGCGACGAAATTCTCGTTTCGTCTTGCCAATGTAGTCAAGCGGACAACTGCATTGGGCCAAATACACTACCCCGCAATTAATGAAATCCCGTATCTGGTACGTAATGCCTGTCCGTGAGCTCCTGAAGCTCTTAGTTGTGAAAATCTGATTGCAGGCTAGACATTTGCCACATTTGTATGTGCCCAAGGGACGACGGGAGAGCCAGATGTCTTTTCTGGGTGATGGGTGATAATGGCTAGCAGTGAGCCTATCTTTTAGATTGCGACCTCTACGGAATGTGATTTGTGGATGTTGGTCTATCACATCCTGTAGATCCGGATCAGCACAGAGGATACCCCAATGTTTATTAATTATCTGACGGACCCTAGCATGGGCAGAGTCAAAGGTTCCGATAATTCTTTTTAGCTGAGGACCTTCATTGTCTCTCTTTTTTGGGATAAGGAGAGTTTCTCGTTTGGCAAGGCAGGCTGAATTGAAAGCCTGTCGTAAAACTCCTTCAGGATAACCTCTATCCCTAAACCTCTGTCTGAGGTCCTGAGATTGACGAATGAAGGTCCTTGTGTCGGAGCAGTTACGTCTTAGTCTATAGTACTGCCCCTTGGGGATGCCTCTGCGTAAAGAATACGGATGCGCACTATCCCACCTAAGAAGGCTATTTGTAGCCGTTGGTTTGCGAAAGACACACGTTGAAATACAATTGTCTTTCCCTCTCGAGATAGACACATCCAAAAAAGAAAGTGTGTTCATATCGCATGTGGAAGTAAATTTGAGGCCTAGGTCATTATTGTTGATGATGTTGACAAAATCAGAGAAGGATTCTTGTGTGCCCCTCCATAGTATGAAAATGTCATCGATGTACCTCAGCCAAAGGCAGATATTTTTCTGCCAATGGCTGAGGACATCTGACCAGACAACACTGGACTCCCACCAGCCCAGGAGCAAATTTGCATATGATGGCGCACAGGAACTTCCCATTGCGGTGCCCCTGAGCTGGTGGTAATAACGTCCATTGAAAAGAAAGAAGTTATGAGTAAGGATATACTCTAATAGATTGAGAACAAACTGGTTATGGGGTATGAAGGATAGGTCTCTTGTGGAGAGGAAGGTCCCTACAGCTTTTAACCCTAGATGATGGTGGATAGAACTGTAAAGGGATTCGACGTCAATGGAGGCCAAGATAATGTCCTCTTCCAAATTTATCCCTTCCAGTTTGAGCAGGAGATCACTAGTATCCCGTACATATGAAGGAAGGGACTCCACGAAGGGACGTAAAATCCGATCTACATATGTCCCTGCATTTTGACCCAGACTCCCTATGCCCGACACAATGGGACGACCCTTGAGAGGGGTCGTCCCCTTGTGTATTTTGGGCAGGGAGTAGAAGGTTGCAGTCACTGGAAATTCAGGCAACAAGAAGTCATACTCGGCCTGATCAATTAATTTGCACCTGAGGCCCCTTTTCAGTATGTTCTCAAGTTCTGTGTGGTAGAGATGCCTTCAGGGATGCCTTTAAGGCTTACATTCTTTCGCCTGCTCCGGTTCTCCTGATCTTCTATAAGGAGGTAAGCGCTGTTTAGAGAGGCAATTTGGGCCCCCATGGCTTGAACTACCGCGGAGCTGTGGGCCGTGACTAGGCCTTGATTAGGGATTTGTGCGAGCATACAGAAAAGCGGCATGTTGGGCAGGAACATGTTGAGTCCTCTCTGAAGCCCTTGCTGAATTATATGATAAGTGATTCTAATCACTGGCATAGCTATAGGGATCCCAGCAATCGCCGTTGCAAATGGGCACCCATAATGGAGGCACTCACTAATATAAAGGAGGCAGGGGAGTGAAGCACTGTGAGTGTTGTGCTTACCCTTCCTCCTCCACGCTCTTCCCAGGGCCTTCGCTACTATGTCCTGGCTGCCTACAGCATCGGGACGTACAGAGCGCACTATGACCTGACGCTGCAGGCAGTCAGCTGAATGTGCAGCGTGGGCCCCGATGAGAGAAGAGAGAAGGGAGACCGCCAGATCGAGAGAGTGGCAGGGGAGGACAAGAGGTAAGTTAATTTATTTATTTTAAAGTCTGATCTGAGGTCGGATATGGGGGATCTGAGGTCAAATGAGGGTCTGGGGGTCTGGTCTGAGATCTGCTATGGGGGTCTGGATGTCTGATATGGTGGTCAAGAGGTCTAATGGGGGTCTTATATGGAGGTCTAGAGGTCAAATGGGGGTCTGATTGGGGGTGTGGAGGTCCAATGAGGGTCCAATTGGTGGCGTTGGGGTCTAATGGGGATCTGATTGGGGGTGTGGAGATAAAATGGGGGTCTGATTGGGGTTCTGGAGGTCTAATGGGGGTCTGATTAGGGGTGGGAGGTCTAATGGGGGTCTGATTGGGGTCTGGAAGTCTAATTGGGGTTCTGGAGGTCTAATGGGGGTCTGATTAGGGGTGGGGAGGTCTAATGGGGGTCTTAGTGGAGGTGTGGAGGTCTAATGAGGGTCTGATTGGTGGTGTAGAGGTCTAATGGGGTTCTTTCTAGGGGTGTGGAAGTCTAATGAGGGTCTGATTGAGGGTGCGGAGGTCTAATGGGGGTCTGATTGGGGGTGTGGAGGTCTAATGGGGGTGTGGAGGTCTAATGGGGTCTTTCTAGGGGTGTGGAAGTCTAATGGGGGTCTCATTGAGGGTGCGGAGGTCTAATGGGGGTCTGATTGGGGGTTTGTAGGTCTAATGGGGTTTGTCTAGGGGTGTGGAAGTCTAATGGGGGTCTGATGGGGGTGTGGAGGACTAATGGGGGTCTGATTAGGGGTGTAGAAGTCTAATAGGGTCTTATTGGAGGTGTGGAGGTCTAATGTGAGTCTGATTGGGGGTGTGGAGGTCTAATGGGAGTCTGGGGTGTGGGAGGTCTAATGAGGGTCTGATTGGGGGCGTGGAGGTCTAATGGGGGTCTGATTAAGGGTGTCGAGGTCTAATGGGGGTCTGATTGGGGTCTGGAGGTCTAATGGGGGTCTGAAAGTCTAATAGGGCCTTGAGGTCTGGTCTGATGTCTAATGGGGGGTCTGGAGGTCTGGTCCGGGGTCTAATAGGGGTCTGGAGGTCTGGTTTGATATGGGGGTTTAAGGAGGTCTGGTCTGAGGTCAAATGGGGGTCTGGAGGTCTGGTCTGAGGTCTGCTATGGGGGTCTGAATATCTGATATGGGGTCTGGAGGTCTAATGGGGGTCTTATATGGGGGTCTGAAGGTCTAATGGGGTTCTTATCTGAGGTCTGATATTGGGGCGAGGTCTGACATGGAGGTCTAATGGTGGTCTGATCTGAGGTCTAAAACTGGGATTTGATATGGGGTATGATACAGGGTCTAAAGCAGGTTTTATCTGAGATGGGGGGGGGTCTGATCTGGGGTTTTATATGGCGATCTGATCTGAAAAGTAAGGGAGTATTTTTTTGAACTGGGGCACACTATAAAGGGGTATTTTTGTACTGCCGTAGTACAGTATCTGTATGGTACCAGTATTTTCAGGACTGTTTCTGCAGGAAAGTATTGGGGGGCACAGTATTGGGGTGGCAGAGTGGGATGTTGAGAGGGTGGGGAGGATGATGGAAAAGTAGGAAACCAAGATGTCTGTTAAACTCTGCAGAGACGAGACACGTCTGAAAAAAATCACCATGGCAGTCTGGTCTGAAAGGAGAAGATGAGGAAAGAGAATAACCACATCAGAGGTGAAGTCACTGGATGTAAGAGGTACCTATGTGGTGTAATATGTTCTGTAGCGCTGTATATGTATAATGTTTTCCAAGTATGTTTTTAAGGAGTTGTCCGCTTTTTTTTTTTCATACCAACGCTGCATTCTCTGCCCTTTTTACCTGCTCACCACTGCAATTGCTGTGGCGAGCAGGTGAAGAGAGCAGAGAAAGCAGCTCTGATATGAGCACTGCACTCTCTTCAAACAGCTCATTGGCGGGGTAGACGGGGACCGGGGATAGGTCATCAGTAGTAAAAAGAGGACAACCCCTTTAACAGTAGGACAGGAGGAAAAGCGCTGAGGGAAGGGGGGACAGGGGCTCAAGCTGAACAATTGCACCAGGGCCCATGAGCCTTTACTGTAGCTATGCCCCTGCTTCTAATAGTCAACTTCTAGCTGTGCATACTAGTGTTGAGCGAAGTTATGGAAAATTCGACTTGGCTGCTTCGCCAAATTTTACAAAAAAAAATTGATTCATGACAAATTACTTCATCACGAGACACAGTCTGTAATAAAAATAATTAAATAAAATCATACTTACCTCATCCTTTGATTGAGAAGAGCAAGCCGCCGCCATCTTGATTGAAGATCCACCGCAACATCTTGGGTGGCCCATGATTATGTCATCACGTTGGGCAGCGTGGTAACGTCATATGTCACTGCACACGAGATTTTGCATGAGACCTTCAATCAAGATGGTGTCAGCGGCTTTGCGCTCAAATGGATAATTTTTTACTTTATTTCAGGGAAAATCGATTCGTTAACACAAAGCATGAGGATATTCGGCTTTGCGGCAAATTGAATCTTCGAATCGAAGTGCATTTTTTAAACTTTGATTCACTCAACACTAGTGCACACCTTCTAGACATTATTTGTATAATGTGAGTCCGTGACCTTGCTCATTTGGGTGTTGCTGGTTCCGGCAGGGTTCAGCAAAAACAATTCCGTTAGGTTGTCATGGCAAGGATCGCTGAGTAGCCGGGATCCCGTAGAAATGAATGGGATCGCCGTGGCAGTCACAAGAAGTCCAGCCGTATTGGATTTCTTGCAACTGTCGCGGTCATCCCGTTTATTTCTATGGGATCACCGCTACTCAGCAATCCTGGTCACGACAGGTGTTGTGCGACCAGTTTCGCCGTGTAGCCCTAGCCTTACTGATAATACAACCATCTGCATCTGTTATCAACGGATCCGGTTGTATTATCTTTAACATAGCAAGGACAGATCCGTCATGAACACCACTGAAAGTCAATGGGGAACGGATCCGTTTTCTATTGTGTCAGATTGTGTCAGAGAACACAAGTCCCCATTGACTTGCATTGTGGGTCATTACGGATCAGTCTTGCTCCGCATCCCATGAATGAAAGCAAACCGCAGCATTCTCTCTGGTATGAGAACAGAATGGAATGCATTTTGGAGCACTCCGTTCTGTTCAGTTACGTTTTGTCCCCATGGAGACAAAACAGAAGCATTTTTTTTCCGGTATTGAGACCCTATGACGGATCTCAATACCGGAAAACATTAACACTTGTGTGAAAGTGGCCTAAGACAATTATTTGTTCTTTTTCTCTGCAATTTCTGAAGCCCTTGCTGGATGATAAGTGCTTCTAACACTCTGTTTCTAGCTGTGTGCACCTTCTATTTATTGAGTTCTGGATCTTGCTCATTTGTGTATCACTGCGGTAGGTGTGAACTGCCCCCAAAACTATCATTTGCGTTTGTTTTTTTTTCAAAATTTCAAAATTAAGCAGTTTGAGGCTATTATCGTGGGAAAATCATCAACTTCCAGTGTCAGACTGGGGTGCCTAGGGTCCACCAGTAAAATTCATTTGTGGGGGCCCACCTCACAGATACATGCAAATGTTACCTGATCACACAGCAGCAGACAGCAGCAAGACGCTACAAGATGATTGATTATGGGGGTCCCTGCAGCGACTTCAAGTAGGCGGGTGCATTTAGAATAATAAACTGTTAAATACCCAGATTTATGGGCTGGATGAGATGCTGTACGCTGCCTATCTATACGTAGTGCAGTCACTCCACTCTGCCAGGTGTGCAGAGGGTGGGGACTAGGGGCCCACCTTATTTGGGGCCCTGCAGGCCAATCGTAGACTGGTCCTCTTCCTCTTACATTTCCTCTCTGAATTGTCCTGCAATATCCCATAATAATGGCCTGGGCATGCTGGGAGTTGTAGTTCTTTCCTTCACTTTGCGGGCTCTGTGCTAAAGATAGGTGCTGGCCCCAGAGGTGGGACCTGCACCTATCAGACATTGGTGGGATATACTAGTGAAATGCCCCCAATAGTTTCAACAACATGAGACAACCCCTTTAACATCTACAGAGAGAGAAGGGGGGAGAGGAGGCAGCTGGATGACAGACACACAAACTGCAGCTTCTTAGCTCTGATACACTTAGCTGGCAGTTTGGGGGCACAGTGGTTTCCAATTATGAGGGTACAGTGGCTGACCATCGTGGGGGCACAGTGGCGGGCAGTTGTGTGGGGCTATAACGCCAGGCAACACTGTGGATAACATTCATGTGGTCAATATTGCTGGGATTTCTTGGGGAACTATGGCTGCCAGTTACGGAGATAGCAGAGTAATTGAGTGACACTTATATTACGTTGTCAGTCACTATCTCTAATGGGGACACTCTGTATGGGTAGTGTGGCTGGCACTAACTATGGTTGGCAGTTCTGTGGGCAATCCCAGACTCTTGAGTAAATGTATGAGGGCTCAGCCTGGCACTTATAGTAAACGGGCACAATGAGGGCACTTGGACTGTGACTTGTGGTGTTATTGGTGTGCTGTGATGATACAGACATGTGAAAAATCTGTTCCAACGTACATCTTAAGGCCTCATTTACCAAGGACTGTCCTTGTTGCCACTAGCAACCAATCAGAGCTTTAATTTTTTAACTGCTCTGGAAAAATGAAAGCTACTCTCTGATTGGTTGCTATGGGCAATGAAGACAGTCTTACTGGTAGATAGCATTGATGAATAAGAACCCATTCCTCAAGGGGGAGGTGCATGTTATTATTTATTGTATGTAGTCCCCAAATATTACATATATAATACGTATTTATATATTTGTGCCAGGCTGCGTTCCAATTTAGACACAAAATGGGACATGCGTCTAAATTTGTAACTTTCCAACACCATAAAACTGGTGTAGAATATTGATCCATTTGCCCCACAGCGTTCACCTGAACAGTCATTGACCCTCAGCATCACCAGCTGTTCTCATTCTGCGCAAGGATGCTGGGAGCTATCACTGCTCTGTCCTAGCAATGCTCTACTGACTTGGATATTTCATAATGAATTTCATTTTAAGGGATATTCCCACCTGAGACATTTATTGCATATCCAAAGATAGAGGCCCCCGAAGTGTACAGACAGTAAGTTGTGCATGCGTGGCCACCCTTCATTCACCTCTATGGAACTTCAGAAAATAGCTGAGCGGCTGTTTTGCAATTTTCAGGAGTCCCATACTGGTGAATGGAGAGGTGGCCGCACTTCTGCTGCTTGTCCTTCATTCTGTGCTATAGGACTTCCAAAAACAGCCAAGAGTGATTGCTATTTTGGGAACTCCCATAACAATGAATGGTGTGTACACTGCGCATGCGCCTCCTGTTCTGGAGATATGGGCACGTTACAGAAGTGGAAACCCCACCTATAGGACATTTATGGCACATCCTATCAATATATGCTGTAAATGTCCCAGATTGGTATACCCCTTTAACTTCCACCCTGAGAAAATCATGCATACACCCCTGAAACCAAAGAATGCAAATTAAAGAAACAGAATAAAGACACATAACACGTTAATTGGGGGATAAATGGCCAAATTGATTATTTAAAATATTAAACAATTGCAAACCCCCGACTCACAGAGAGTCACCGTCCAGCACTCAGGAGAGGAAACCCCACCTGCGGACACAGACAGCAGAGGGCCCCTGTGCAAGGAACGTACCTGCCCCCCCCCCCAGGACATAACCCCTTTTCCCCCTAATTAGCCCCTCTGACATTTCATGCTCTAATGCTTTCCCTTCCCTCTCAATAGTATCCCCAGTGGGATAGTATCCCCAGCTAGGTGGAAGGCTCCCTACAGTGCCTTCAGTACTAATAAGGTCCCCCTATAGGGCACCCCTAATAGAAATAAGGCCAATCTATAAGACACTTCTATAGAGCAGTAGTAATGCCCGCCACCACTGCCCACAGTATTTATAATGTTCCCTGCAGTGCCCTCTGTAAATATAATGCCTCCTACCATACCTTCTAAAGCAGGGGTACTCAAGTACTTTTGGTAAAGGTCCACCTACCTGAGTCTGCTGTAGGATGAAGGTCCGAGCTGCAAAACAAAAAAATATATAAGGAGGGACAACACCAGTGGCGTGTAGCCCTAATAGTAGTAATGCCCTCTGTGCACTGTGCCCCCTTCAGAGGAATAATGCCCATTGTGCACTGTGCTCTCTTCACATTATCAATGTCCATTGTGCCCCCTTCACATTTGCAATACCCATTGTGCCCCCTCCAGAGTAGAAATGTCCATTGTGCCCCTTTGACTTTTGCAATGCCCATTGTGCCCCTTCCACAGTAGAAATGCCCATTGTGCCCTGTCCATCTTAGAAATGCCCATTGTGCCCCATCCAGAGTAGAAATGCCCATTGTGCCCCCTCCAGAGTAAAAATGCCCATTGTGCCCCCTCCAGAGTAAAAATGCCCATTGTGCCCCTTCCAGAGTAAAAATGCCCATTGTACCCCCTCCACAGTAAAATTTCCCATTGTGCCCCTTCACATTAGTAATGCCCCATGTGCCCCCTCCATATTAATGAAGCCCTCTGTGCCCCCTCCTTAGTAATAAAGCCCTCTGTGCCCCCTCCATAGTAATGAAGTCCTGTGTGCCCCCTCCATAGTTATAAAGCCCTCTGTGCCCCCTCCATAGTTATAAAGCCCTCTGTGCCCCCTCCATAGTGATAATGTCCTCTGTGCCCCCTCCATAGTGATAAAGTTCTCCGTGCCTCCTCCACAGTGATAATGTCCTCTGTGCCCCCTCCACAGTAATAATGTCCTCTGTGCCTCCTCCATAGTGATAATGTCCTCTGTGCCCCCTCCACAGTAATAATGTCCTCTGTGCCTCCTCCACAGTGATAATGTCCTCTGTGCCTCCTCCACAGTGATAATGTCCTCTGTGCCTCCTCCACAGTGATAATGTCCTCTGTGCCTTCTCCACAGTGATAATGTCCTCTGTGCCTCCTCCACAGTAATAATGTCCTCTGTGCCTCCTCCACAGTAATAATGTCCTCTGTGCCTCCTCCACAGTGATAATGTCCTCTGTGCCTCCTCCACAGTAATAATGTCCTCTGTGCCTCCTCCACAGTAATAATGTCCTCTGTGCCTCCTCCACAGTGATAATGTCCTCTGTGCCTCCTCCACAGTGATAATGTCCTCTGTGCCCCCTCCACAGTTAAAAATGTCCTCTGTGCCTCCTCCATAGTGATAATGTCCTCTGTGCCCCCTCCACAGTAATAATGTCCTCTGTGCCCCCTCCACAGTGATAATTTCCTCTGTGCCTCCTCCATAGTGATAATGTCCTCTGTGCCCCCTCCATAGTGATAATGTCCTCTGTGCCCCCTCCATAGTGATAATGTCCTCTGTGCCCCCTCCATAGTTATAAAGCCCTCTGTGCATCCTCCATAGTGATAATGTCCTCTGTGCCCCCTCCATAGTGATAATGTCTTCTGTGCCCCCTCCATAGTGATAATGTCCTCTGTGCCCCCTCCATAGTGATAATGTCTTCTGTGCCCCCTCCATAGTGATAATGTCCTCTGTGCCTCCTCCATAGTAATAAAGCCCTCTGTGCCTCCTCCATAGTGATAATGTCCTCTATGCCTCCTCCATAGTGATAATGTCCTCTGTGCCTCCTCCACAGTGATAATGTCCTTTGTGCCTCCTCCACAGTGATAATGTCCTCTGTGCCTCCTCCACAGTGATAATGTCCTCTGTGTCTCCTCCACAGTGATAATGTCCTCTGTGCCCCCTCCACAGTAATAATGTCCTCTGTGCCTCCTCCATAGTGATAATGTCCTCTGTGCCCCCTTTACAGTAATAATGTCCTCTGTGCCTCCTCCATAGTGATAATGTCCTCTGTGCCCCCTCCATAGTGATAATGTCCTCTATGCCCCCTCCATAGTGATAATGTCCTCTGTGCCTCCTCCATAGTAATAAAGCCCTCTGTGCCTCCTCCATAGTGATAATGTCCTCTATGCCCCCTCCATAGTGATAATGTCCTATGTGCCTCCTCCATAGTAATAAAGCCCTCTGTGCCCCCTCCACAGTAATAATGTCCTCTGTGCCTCCTCCATAGTGATCATGTCCTCTGTGCCTCCTCCATAGTGATAATGTCCTCTGTGCCTCCTCCACAGTGATAATGTCCTCTGTGCCTTCTCCACAGTGATAATGTCCTCTGTGCCCCCTCCACAGTAATAATGTCCTCTGTGCCTCCTCCACAGTAATAAAGTCCTCTGTGCCCCCTCCATAGTGATAATGTCCTCTATGCCCCTTCCATAGTGATAAAGTCCTCTGTGCCCCCTCCATAGTTATAAAGCCCTCTGTGCCCCCTCCATAGTGATAATGTCCTCTGTGCCCCCTCCATAGTGATAATGTCCTCTATGCCCCCTCCATAGTGATAAAGTCCTCTGTGCCCCCTCCATAGTGATAATGTCCTCTATGCCCCCTCCATAGTGATAAAGTCCTCTGTGCCCCCTCCATAGTTATAAAGCCCTCTGTGCCCCCTCCATAGTGATAATGTCCTCTGTGCCCCCTCCATAGTGATAATGTACTCTATGCCCCCTCCATAGTGATAAAGTCCTCTGTGCCCCCTCCATAGTTATAAAGCCCTCCGTGCCTCCTCCATAGTGATAATGTCCTCTGTGCCTCCTCCACAGTGATAATGTCCTCTGTGCCTTCTCCACAGTAATAATGTCCTCTGTGCCTCCTCCACAGTAATAAAGTGCTCTGTGCCCCCTCCATAGTGATAATGTCCTCTATACCCCCTCCATAGTGATAATGTCCTCTATGCCCCCTCCATAGTGATAATGTCCTCTGTGCCCCCTCCATAGTGATAAAGTCCTCTGTGCCCCCTCCATAGTGATAATGTCCTCTATGCCCCCTCCATAGTGATAATGTCCTCTATGCCCCCTCCATAGTGATAATGTCCTCTATGCCCCCTCCATAGTGATCATGTCCTCTGTGCCCCCCTCTGTATTTAAAAAAAAAAACACACAGTACCTACTCACCTTGTCCCGTTCCTGAAGCTCACAGTTCTGCCTTCACTGCAGGCACAGATCGCTCTGCAGCACAGTGTGGGCGGAGCTTGTTCAGATTTCTGCTTCACCATTCACAGCGCAGCCAGCCTGAAGGAGGGGAGGAGCGCGGGGAGCTGAGCGGTGAGTGACATCAGCTCCCTGTGCTCCAGCAATGAGCGCTTACATCTTTATTGATGGAAGCGCTTATTGCTTCTGGTGCGAGCAGGGGCCCGGACAGCTGGCAGCCACGGTCCGGATTTGGACCGCGGTCCGCCAGTTGAGTACCCCTGCCCTAGTGTTATAATATTCTCTGTAGTGCCCCCATAAATTATAATGCTTGTCCTCTCCCTCCAGTCTTCTGTACCATGCAGTCCCATAACACTATGCAGTCCCATAACACCAGTCCTCTCCCACCAGTTTTCTATATGATACAGTCCCATGTAAATACCTAACCTCTCTTCCTTACAGTCTTCTATACCATGTAGTCTCATGTAAATAACATCACTCCTCTCCCTCCAGTCTTCTATACCATGTAGTCCCATGTAATTAACACCAGTCCTCTCCCACCAGTCTTCTATATGATACAGTCCCATGTAAATAACCTCTCTTCCTTACAGTTTTCTAAAACATATAATCCCACGTAAATAACGTAAATCTCCTCCTTTAGCTCCCTCCAACACATAGTCCTATGTAAATAACATCACTCCTTAACCTCCAGTCCTCTATAATATACAGTCCCATGTAAATAACACCAGTCATCTCGCCCCAATCTTCTGTAACATACAGTCCCATGTAACTAACACCCCTCCTCTCCCTTCAGCCCCTCTAACATACGGTCCCCGTTAACCCTTAGGATACCGGGACAGAAATCCCAGTGATCCCTGTGCCTGCCGGATCAGCTACAGGGGTCCGGCAGTGGCCGATAGCCGGACCCCTGCTGTATGCACTGGCATCAGTGAAAACACCGATGCCGGTGCTCTAACCCTCGCACTGCCGCGGTCAGCGATGACCACGGCACGTGCGGTATCCTAAAGGTTTGCGATCCCCATCAGTTCCCCGCGCTGCTGTGACGGGGACCCGATGGCAGGGAAGGCAGCCCGAAGCCTTCCTTAGGCATCGGGCTGCTTTCTACGGAAGCCTGTGCGATCCAGCCCCCTGGATCTCACAGGCAGGAAGCTGTAAGCGTATTACACTGTGTAATACACTTACAGCCAATGTATTACAATACAGAAGTATTGTAATGCATTGTGCAGGGGATCAGACCCCCAAAAGTTAAAGTCCCAGACTGGGACAAAAAATAAAGTGAAAAAAGAAGTTAAAAAAATAAAAGTTTTACAAAAAAATTAAAGTTTCAAGTAAAAAAAAAAAACGTCTTTTTCCCAAAATAAGTTAAAAAAATTGTAAAGAAATAGGGAAAAAAAGAAAAGTAGGCATATTAGGTATCGTCGAGTCCATATCGACCAGCTCTATAAAAATATCACATGAACACCGTAAAAAATAAAAAATAAAAACAGTGTAAAAAAAAAGCCATTTTCTGGTCACCTTGCCTCACAAAAAGTGTAATACCAAGTGATCAAAAACACGTATTAATCCCAAAATGGTACCAATCAAACCGTCATCTCGTTCCACAAAAAATGAGATCCTACCTAAGACAATCGCCCAAAAAATAAAAAAAATATGGCTCTCGGAAAATGGCAACACAAAAAAAAGATTTTATTCTGTTCAAAAATGCAGCTAATGTGTAAAACTTAACAGAAATAATAATGTTAGACATATTGGGTATCACCGCGTCCGTAACAACCTGCACTATAAAAATATAACATGAGATGGCCTCCCAGGTGAATGCTGTAAAAATAATTTTTTTTAAAAACTATGCCAAAACAGCCATTTTTTTCCCTCTTGCCTCACAAAAAGTATAATAGCAGGCGATCAAAAAGGCATATTTATCCCAAAATGGTACCAATCAAACCGTCATCTCGTCCTGCAAAAAATGATCTACCTAAGACAATCGCCAGAAAAATAAAAAAAATAGGACAGTTAGAAAATGGCAACACAAAAACAAGATTTTGTGGAGCAGGGCAGTTTCTAGGGAATTTTGCTAACAGGGCGAAAAATACAAAAACACCCCCCCATCACATTTAAAGTGACTTTACTTTCAAAAAAAGAGATTAAAACACATTTTAAAAGAATGAGTCACCCAACGCACACCAGGGGCTGGCTGGCAAATTTTAGCCTGGGTGGCAAGCACACAGCACTGGCCCATGTGTAGCGGCCCACCCTTAACCTGTTTAACTCCGCCTACCATAAAGCCGGTATAGGTAAATGGGCTTTAAATGGTTAAAAGGCGGCAGATTTACCAACCCCTGAGCTGAAGAGACTCCATTGAGTACAATAGGGTCTGCTCAGGATGCTGCTCCTTTACCGAACAAAAAAGTCTTGCGTGCAGAACTTTTCTGCACGGTCTTTTTAACAGAATCTGTGACCCAAGCGCAAATGTGAATGGATAGTATTAGACGTATAGCATCAGATGTATGTTTAACACACAAATACAGAGCAAGATCACTACATACACACAGCACCAGAACCAAACCTAGAGGTCAAACACAGCACCAGAACCAAGTTCACTGCATGAATACAGCACCAGAACCAAACCCATAAGTCAAAAACAGCACCAGAACAAGTTCTCTACATGAATACAGCACCAGAGCCAAGTTCTCTACATAAATACAGCACCAGAACCAAACCTAGAAGTCAAACACAGCACCAGAACCAAGTTCACTGCATGAATACAACACCAGAACCAGGCCCATACGTCAAATACAGCAACAAAATCAACAAGAAATATAGCACCATAACTAAACCCATAAGTCAAATACAGCACCAGAACCTAGTTGAATACATAAATACAGCACCAAAACCAAGTTCTCTACACAAATACATCAGCAGAACCAAGTTCTCTACATAAATACAGCACCAGAACCAATTTCTCTACATAAATACATCACCAGAACCAAGTTCTCTACATAAATACATCACCAGAACCAAGTTCTCTACATAAATACATCACCGGAACAAGTTCTCTACATAAATACAGCACCAGAACCAAGTTCAATACATAAATACATCACCAGAACGAATTTCTTTACATAAATACATCACCAGAACCAAGTTCTCTACATAAAACAGCATAAAACAGCACCATAACCAGAACAATTACATAAATACAGAACCAGAACCAAGTTCTACATAAATACAGCACCAGAACCAAGTTCAATACATAAATACATCACCAGAACCAAGTTCTCTACATAAATACAGCACCAGAACCAAGTTCAATACATTAAATACATACCAGATTTTAAAGGTTAGTACAGATACCATCTGAGTAGTCAGGTCAGCCCTCGCCATATGAAACTACAGCTCCCAGTATGGCCTGAACAAGTGTAAAGGATTGCTGGGAGTTGTTGCGCAAAACAGCAT
>ONZH01027784.1:0-18286 GCA_900303285.1 Rhinella marina
CCACTCCGCAGCCAACGGGGATTGAAAAAATGAAGGTAAAAATCACTTCTGTCAGCTGCAGGGGTGGCAGGGAATTGGATTTCTTTCTGCAACAACATACAGAAACATTAAATGAAATAGATTAAATATACCCGTGCAAAGCAATGGTTTCTTCCACTGTTACCCATGGCGTGTCCTCATAAATTACCATGGCATCCACCTGTAATTCTGGCCGCCATCAAAAGAAGGACTTAAAACCCCGCCCCAGGTCTTGCAACGTCACGCCCCCGACTTAACCCCCCCCCCCCCGTGTCCCATTAAACCACACCCCTCCCACTCCGCAGCCAATAGGGATTGAAAAAATGAAGGTAAAAATCAATTTCTGTCAGCTGCATTGACTTTCTCTCTGCAACGACACACAGAAACATTAAATAAATAGATGAAATATACCCAGGCGAAGCGGGGTCTTTCTGCTAGTATATATATATATATATATATATATACAGTACAGACCAAAAGTTTGGACACACCTTCTCATTCAAAGAGTTTTCTGTATTTTCATGACTATGAAAATTGTAGATTCACACTGAAGGCATCAAAACTATGATTAACACATGTGGAATTATATACTTGAAGGGAACCTGTCACCTCCTTGGGCTAAAAAAACCTGTTAGCAGTACCTTAATTTATGTTCCAGCGTGATTCAGAAGATGATCTTTGTAAGGAGAAGAGATCCTTCAAACTGTGTAAAATTCATATTTTAATCCTCCGTTGGCGCGCTGCCTTGACTCGGCTTGAAGTCAAGGGGGCAGCAGCCTCCTTGACTCGAGTCAAGTAAACCACTCCCCTTGGCAAGTTGATGGACAGTTTGCTGATGGGCCGGGGATCGCGCAAGTCTCGCGCATGCGCGGTGCGCGATATCTCCCTGCGCGATCCCGGCCCCAGCTCTTCAAATTCCGGGCGCCTGTGCCTGTACTGCGCATGCGCCAAGCGCTCGCTTACTTGGCGCATGCGCAGTACAGGCACAGGCGCCCGGAATTTGAAATAAATTAATCGTATAACAGTGAGATTTTGGGCGCTAAAAGCAAAACAAAAAATAATTTTATTGGAGTTCACTATAAAAATGAGAGAAAGAAGGCGCCCTCAATATGATGTGTAGGCTCTCAATAACGCTGAGTCACACAAATAACCAGGGTAATCATATACCCCGTAGTGTACTAAAACATGGGCGCGCATAAATTGATACACGGGGTTCAGAGCAGACCAATATTCAATTGTTGGCCCTATGTGTGATCCTGTGCTCTATCTCCCCTTATCAAATGTGCCTTGATTGGGTATACGTTATCACGGGCATGTGTTGTCTTAAGCAAAACAACCGGTGGAATGGGGTATCAAATAATATAGCCCACTTGGTCTGCAGACCAACCACATGCCTTATCTGTTGATCGTGATAGCCCAACCTTACTCCTATACTAAGTGCTCAACTATTGCTGATATTGGACCTGTCTAAGTCCCTATAGCTGCTCGACGCGTTTCTGGGTACTTATCAGACCCTCCTCAGGAGCAAATTCCCTACAGACAGGTAATCACAATCTTATCTATAGGACAAACAAACATATAGAGCGCACACCACCTCTGTTTGTGGCGGCGCCTCCGGCACTAGTGCGGCCGTGAAGCGGCCGCCGCACGTGCCCGAATAAAAGAGGGAGGTTCCTCCCCTCACAGTTCCCGTCAGCCAATCACGCGCTGTCCAGCATCGGAGGAAGGAGCGCTCAACCGAGACTGCTCCCCGGCCGGGACAGCACTGTCACTAGGTTAGGCTGCACGGAAAACAACAATAGGAATTGATACATATTGTGGGATCCAACGGCGGTGTGTAATTAATACATCCCACGGCAAACTAATATGGGGTGAAACAAAGTAACCAATGCAACAAAGTGTCCAATGCAATGGTGGTAATTCAAATATAAGCCTGAACAACTAAAACAGGTCCTTTAGATGCATAGAGTATATGCCACAAGGGTTGCACACATAGGTGACATTCCATATTGGCTACTTCTAAATATAACCTAAGCTGTTATTACATATCATGTATACATATGATAAATCCACCTAGTAAAAAGACTAGTGGATACATACTTTGTGTGATAAATATTGGAAGTCTGGAGCAAACTTCATTAAATAAATGTATATACCCCAGCATCTAAGCCAAATAACATACTGGGGTACATACCAAGAGGGAATGTTGAAACCAGTACATGTCATGACCCCCCCAAAAAAAGAAAACATAGTGATGGTATAGTATTAACAAAAAACACATATACCCACCGATAATGGGGGGAATGGGTTATTTGTCAAGGTCACTCTGGAACCATACAAATGGTACCATATTACAGAAAACATGTGAAAGATATATGATCATTCAGCCCATCCGGGCGTACTGTCTTAAGGCGAAAAATCCACTGAGCCTCCTTTTGTAACAGCCGTTTGTCCAGGTCCCCTCCCCTAGGAGATGGTTTCACAGTTTCCACCCCTTGGAATTGTAGCAACGTCTCGTTGGATGCGTGCATTTCTGTCATGTGGCGGGCAATAGGTGTGTCCGCACCTTTCCGAATGTCCCCTAGGTGCTCACCAATGCGTCTCCTAAATTGCCTAATGGTTTTACCCACATACTGTATGCCGCAGTGACATGTTGCCAAATACACCAGTCCTGCAGTCTTACAGTTGACAAATGTCCTGATGTTATACACTCGGCTTGTACTGGTGCTGGTGAAGAAACTCCCCTTTTTAATGGATCTACATGCGATACAGTTACCACAGGGGAAGGTTCCCTTGGGAGGATCCTGGAGCCAATTGCAAACACGACCAGTCTCCTGACCAGTTCAGCAGGCACAATGGGGTCACTGGATTGCAACTGCTGTTGGGGAGAGCCGCAGCTGGTGGAGCAGAGGCAGACAAGTCCCTTCTACACCATAGCATACAACTGTATTTACGTCATCAGGACCCAGATACAGTTGAAATCGGAACATACTCAGGGTCAGGACAAAATATTTTGGTGCCCTAGATTCTGCACAACATCATACTACACACTTCAGCAGCTGCAGAACCTCATAATACATACCTCAGCTGCTGCAGAACATCATAATACACATCTCAGCGGCTGTAGAACCTCGTAATACACACATCACCTCCTGCAGAACCTCATAATACAAACCTCAGCGGCTTCAGAACCTCATAATACACACATCACCTCCTGCAGAACTTCATAATACACACCTCAGCTGCTGCAGAACATCATAATTAGGCACCTTGGCTGCTACAGAATACACAAAGCAACTGCTGCAGAACCTCAGAATACACACCTCAGCTGCTGCTGAACATCATAATACACACCTCAGCGGCTGCAGAACCTCATAATACATACATCAGGTCCTGCAGAACCTCATAATAAACACATCAGCTGCTGCATAACATAATTACACACCTCAACGGCTACAGAACATCATAATACACAAAGCAGCTGCTGGTGAACCTCAGAATACACACCTCATTTGCTGCTGAACCGTGTAACACACCTCAGCTTTTGCAGAACATCATAATTCACACCTCAGCTGCTGCAAAACCTCACAATACCTCATAAGTAAAATTAAAAAAAACCTCACTTTTAAAATGCTCTGCCTGTTCTTAACAGGTGCTCCAGTCCCTAGTGCCCCAATCCCTGCTTTGCCTGAAGCGATGACTTCCAACTCATTGTTCTTGTAACTAATGCAACCCATCACTGGCCTGAGTGGTCATATGTGCATGAATGGCATGTTATCACTGAGGCCAATGATTGGCTTCAGCGGTCATGGTGATGATGAACAGCTTATGACTGCAGCAGGCCTAGAATGGATCAGGGCTGGCAGGACATTTTAAAAATAAGTATGTGTTTTTTTTATTTTCTCAACCCCCTGCTCTGTGCCCAATTTTAAAACATCTTGGAAAACCCCAGTAAAGAAAAATAATCATTTCTAAATAGATACTTTTGGATGAACTGTATGTGTTGCAGATATAGATGCTTTACCATGGCACTAGGGAAGAGTCAGCACATTTCTATATATTGTGTCAAAAGCTATTACTAGTAAGTAAGAGGAGCTTAAACTAGAAGCATAACATCTAACAAAAACGACAATTTCAGGAGAACACAGTGTCAGTCAATGGCTGCTGACTGGGGAGAATTTCTGGGTCACATGCATTGTCCTCTGTCAGCATACGTCATCACATCTAGGTTTGTAGGTAGAAAAGCCTAGAAGATGAAAGAATGTTATACCATAGAGAGACAGGACAAATCCTGCCGGATGGAAATAAGCAAATCAGGCTGAAGAACATATTCCACAGGTAACTGATTTTGATCATCTTCTTACAGACGTGTATTATTCATTTTACAATATGATGATTCTAGTTAATGAAGCTTCAAATTATTCACCTACAAAAGGTTAACTGAAAGCTCCAAGTTCCTAGTCTATGTGCAGATTGAGCCACATGGGAAATGCAATATTTTCTAAATGACCTCAGGTGAAGACATGTAAAAGTCAAGGTAAAGATTACAAATTGTCAGTGAGGACCATGAAGAGCAGAATGCAGAAGAAGAATAAATCACAGGAAACAAGTACAGTATATAAGAGTGAGAACAAAAGTATAAGCAATACAGCGGTAGCATGTTCAGAGAGGATGATACGAGTTTGAAGTACAGAACCAGAGTAATAACCATTATTATAAATCGTGTATATATATAGATTGTGAAAAGAACAATAACAAGAGGGTATGCAATACTATGTACATGTACACAATACTAATACGGATGTAAAAGCCATATATGCATTCTAAAATAATTAACCAAAACAAAGGATTTTGACTATATCTGCTGTTAACCCAGTCAGGATCTATTGGCTAATAACAGGTAATTTGTTGTAAAATTTATTTGTTTGGAACTTTAGGCTAGATGGAGACCAACTGACCGCTTTACAACGTATGAGCTAAAAGAAAGTGTAACTGTCATTTCAGTTTAAAGGGGTTCTCTGGGAATTAAGAAAATGAAAATACGTAAATATTACTTTATTATAAATATATTCCCAAATACATTTCATTAGTTATAATGGCTTGTTTTGTCTGGGGAGCAATCATTAGGAGAAATAAAATGGCCGCCTTACTATTAGCACACAGAACACTGAGGTAAAGAGCTGCCTCATCCTCCTATGATCCTGAATACAGTTTAATATGATATTTAGCTGAATCTCTGTAGGAATGGAGTTCAGGAGGAGACATGAAGTAAAGAGAGGACGGACAGGACAGACTGTGGTAATATGGGGGGGCTGTGGTAATGGAGACTGTATACAAGTTCTGCTGTTCATTACCCCCACCCTCCTCTCTGTACATGTCTTCTCATGAACTCAGTTCCTACAGCGATTCAGCTAAAGATCTTATCAGCTGTATTCAGAATCATAATATCTGACAAGCAGAGCAGAGAGTAGGATGAGGCAGCTCTTTACCTCAGTGATGTGAAGTAACTTGTCCTGTGTGACTAGGACAGGTTTTGTGTGTACTAATAGGACAGCGGCCATTTTGTTTCTCCTAATGATTGCTATCCAGACAAAATGAGCCATTATAAATACTGAAAGGTATTTGGGAATATATTTATCATGAAGTAATATTTAAGTATTTATATTTTCTTAATTCCTAGAAAACCCTTTAAGGAGTCTTCTTAGCAAAGCTGTTAATGAGCATTGCTAAGGAGGTTTTATCTTCAGTCTAAGGGCTCATTCAGACAGCCGTATGTACGGGTTTACATCCATTCCGCAATTTCCATTCCATTCATTTCAATAGGACCGCAAAAGATGTGGACAGCACACCCCGCAAATAATATAGAGCATGTCCTATTCTTGTACAAGACAAAAATAGGCATTTCTATGCCTATTCAAAATGCGGAACGCACGCGGCCAGGATCCGTGTTTGGCAGATCTGCAATTTGCAGACCGCAAAATACTTATGGTCGTCTGAATGAGCCCTTACACAGGGATCAGGAACCTCTGATACTCCAGCTGTTCTGAAACTACAACTCCCAGAATCCTCCTTTCACTTTTATGGGAAGAACTGCCGAGTAAGTGTGCATGCTGGGAGCTGCAGTTTCACAGCAGCTGGAGTGCCGAAGGGTGCTGATCCCTCGTCTAACAAGTCAGATAGGCAGGGTGTTGGGCAGTGATGGGGCACATGTACATAGTCAGGGACCAGGGTCGTGATAAGAAGCAGGCTACAAGCCTCCGTATATTATACACAGGTAACTTCAGCACTCAGTAAAACACTGAAGACAGAACCTCCTTAGCAATGCTGTTAGGGCTCATGCACATTTTGCCCATTTCCGGGCCGTTTTTTGCAGCGCATATACAGATACATGGTAAGCAAATGGCACCAACTAAAACTAAAAACCTTAAACTCTAAAAATAAAAGACACCAAACAATTTTTAAATGGAATAAAAATGGCCGAAGTGCTTTATTATGGGTAACACGATAAATCAATAAATATTTTAATTAATTAATAAATAAATTAATTAATTAAATAATTTTAATAAATAATTAAAACCATGAAACCATCACAATATCAATCAAAAAGAACCACGGTATTAACCACGATCCACTCAGCATTAGCTGAGTGATCCAGCCCCACTAATAAAGCACATCGACAAAGAGTCCGAATTAAGGGAGGGAGGGCGGGCGCCGTTCAAATCTTCACAAGACTGGCCCTGAAATAGCGGCGGACCCTTGTATATAAAGGGGATAAAGTTCCCGCCGCAACTGCAACCACAAATCACGGAGCCAGAAATCTCCCCCAGCAACCAGCAACAGCCAATCAGAATCCAGCTTCAGCCTCACAGCTTCATCTTCAGACCGGTCAGAACTGGATCTTCATGTTTTAAACTTCTGAGGTAAATTTACCTGTAAAATAAAAAGGCGGGAAAGACAGACAGGGAAAGAAAAAAGGGGGGGGAGAAGAGGCAGCCATACACGTAAACCCTAACCACAAAAAATTGGTGCCCTTGCTCCCATGTGTCCCCCAAGCTAAACGCTCTGGGGGGCCCTGACATGGTAAGCAAATGGCACCAACTAAAACTAAAAACCTTAAACTCTAAAAATAAAAGACACCAAACAATTTTTAAATGGAATAAAAATGGCCAAAGTGCTTTATTATGGGTAACACGATAAATCAATAAATATTTTAATAAATAAATAAATTTATTAAATAATTTTAATAAATAATTAAAACCATGAAACCATCACAATATCAATCAAAAAGAACCACAGTATTAACCACGATCCACTCAGCATTAGCTGAGTGATCCAGCCCCACAAGCCACGCCTACCCAAGGCGTGGCCCCCCAAAGCACCTCAGCCATTTTTCAATCACATTCTGTAATCCCAAATTAAAGATATCAATTCCGACTTCCGAAAGATGAACATTGTCTGACCTGTATAAACCAGGAACAAAGCCTTCTAAGTCCACATGCCTATAGCTAAATCCTCCCAATAAAGGAAGAAATTTTTCCAAGGCTATATTCACGCGTTTACGAATTCTTTCAAGAAAATTAACATCTTTCCCACACCATGCCAACCGAGGTACGATTTCAGAAAATACCAGGGTTGTGTTAGGCAGCATACAATGCAAAAGTGCCAAATCCCTCTTCATAGCCCAAAGTAGCTCACATGTCTTTAATTTACCTAAATCATTACCTCCTAAATGCAAAACTAGCACATTAGGAGCCGGCCATCTTGCTAATAACTTCCTAATCTCGCCCATTAAACCTTTCCATGAAAGACCCCTAACCCCAAACCAAAAAATCTGAATGTCATTAACATTAAACGATAAATTCAAAGAATAATTCCTCTTTTCTGCTCTCTTCTGAGCCCAGAAGATAAAGGAGTGGCCCAACATCCATACAACAATCTGACTCCCTGTGAAAACAAAAATGATATTTAGACTGACAAACTTAATTCAGGTCTAACATACAACCTAACCCTATTAGAATCCCAACGCCCAATCCTTTTATTTACAGCTTCCTCCAAACCCAGCCTAGCAGCCTCAGTGGCGGCACCTATTCGAAAAGAGTGAGAGGAAATCCTAAAAGAACTGAGACCCAACAACTCTAAACACCTCTTAAGAACAGCATTAAATTGAAATCTGGTAAGCGGCGAAAGGTCCTTATGAACTAAGAAAGGGCCCCTCACCGTAGACCGGACCTCAAACCACGCCTTGACCACTAGAAATGGACATAAAACAGAACCAGGCCAAGCCTTCAACCTGATAAACTTACCTCTTCCATATTGATCAGATTTTGATTTTCTTAGAAAAATCTCAACCACCTTGACACCCAGCCTAACATCTGAAACATCCAAACCCGAACAATCAAACCGGCTATTCGAAACTAATTCACCAACTCTTAAAGCCGCAAAAAATGCTACCACAAACGCAGTCCTAAACAAAAACACTTCAAACTGATCAAAACAAATCCTAGGCAAAACATTATAAAGTTCTAACAACAGATCAACAGAAATAGGTCTCCTATTATCTATAACTGTTCGACCTTTCCTATACCCCTTCAACATCTGTTTTATCTGAAAATAAGATGATAAAGGTTGCTGCCCATACAATTTCTGAAAAAAGGAAATACCAGATATAATCCTAGACACAGAAGAAGCGGATAAACCTTTCTTAAACAATTCAGCAGTAAAGAGCAACGCACAATCCAAACCATCACCTGTAACCCCCTCAGGGACAGTATTAATAAATAACAACCAATCCCGCCATGTAGCAGCATAAGCTGCCCATGTTCTCGGGGCCAATGATTGTCTAATTGCACTGGATATTATTCCCATAACAGATCCCACAGGTGACGAGGGCAAGGAATCCCGTCCACATCCGCTTCCGGCGCTAATTCCTGAAACTTCGAAAAACAGAAACGTGATAACGAGTCAGCGAGCACATTAGAGGGACCAATTATATACTTAGCTTTAATCCAAATATTAAACTGCATACAATAAAGAACTAAATGCCTTAAAAGTCTAACCACTAAATCACACTTAGACAAAAGAGTATTTATAGCAAAACATACTCCCTGATTATCAGAATGCAACAATATTCTTCTATTCTTAAACTGAGAACCCCATAACACCACTGCTACTATGACAGGAAACAATTCTAACAACACAATATTTTTTGTAAAACCACTACTAATCCAAGAAGACGGCCACTTCTCAGCAGACCAATGCCCATCCCAGTAGGCTCCATAACCACAGCTTCCAGCCGCATCAGTGAATAATCCAAAAGAATCTGACTCTACAAAATCATCCTGCCAACAAGAACAGCCATTAACCACTTCCCGTCCGCACGTTGACTATAAACGTCCGGGAAGTGGTTATCTATCTCTGAATGGCCGTTTATAAACGGCCATTCAGAGATAGCAGCTGCACGCTAATCGTGCAGCTGCACAGTGGGGTACCTGCTGTCAGTGACAGCAGGGTACCCCAAAGAGAAGGCAGGGACCGTTCCCAGGGGTCCCTGCCTTCTAGATCGCTGTATACACAGCGCTCAACGAGCGCTGTGTATACAGATCAGGAAGCGCTATTGCGCTTCCTGTTCCGGCCCGGCGGTCACGTGATCGCCGGGGCCGGAGAGTGCAGGAGCTGCCGGGTCTCTCATAGACCCGATCAGCCCTGCACTGAGGCTGTACAGCATAGTATTATGCTGTACAGCCTCTCTGGGGATGTATTTCCCCTGTAACTGGGGCCACTATGTCAGCCCCAGTTACAGGAGAAATCAAGTGTAAAAAAAAAAAATAAAAATAAGTGAAGTTAAATGTCCCCCTGAGGTCTTGTATGACCTTATGGGGGACACAAAGTGTAAAAAATAAAAATAAAAAAAAATAGTATCATAAAAAAAAAAAATCACATATATATAAAAAAAAATAATTTCCCCCCAAATATTTCATTAAAAAAGTTACAAATAAAAATAAATAAATAAGATACACATATTTGGTATCACCACGTCCGAAACGACCGTCTCTATAAAAATATCACATGATCTACCCCATAAAGTGAACTGCGTAAAAAAAATCTAATAAAAATTAAGCCAAAACAGCTTTTTTTGTCGCATCACCTACCAAAAAACATAATATTAAACAATCAAAAAGTCGTATGCATCCCAAAATGGTAGCAATAAAAACGTCACCTCCTCCCGCAAAAAATGAGCCCCACACAAGATTATAGCCCGAAAAATTAAAAAAAAAATGGCTCTTAAAAAACTGCAACACAAAAACATGATTTTTCTTCTAAAAATGCTCTTATGTGTAAAACGTAAAAAAAATAAATAAAAAATAGACATATTTGGTATCGTTGCGTCCGTAACAACTGGCTCTACAAAAATATCACATGATCTACCCCATCAAGTGAACTGTGTAAAAAAAAATGTAGAAAAATGCCCCTAAACTGCTTTTTTTTTTAGTTAACCTCCCAAAAATTAGATTAAAAAGTGATCAGAAAGCCATATGTACCCCAAAATGGTGCCAATAAAAAGCACAGCTTGTCCCGCAAAAAATAAGACCTCACGCAGCTCAGTCCACAAAAAAATTAAAAAGTTATCACTCTTACAAACCATGACAAAAAATTCCATGTTAGAAAATGCAGATGCTGCTCCTCCCCTTCTGAGCCCTGGCGTATCCCCAAATAACAGTTTACGACCACATGTGGGGTGTTTCTGCAAACTGCAGAATCGGGGTAATAAATATTGAGTTTTGTTTTGTTGTTAACCCTTAATGTGTTACAGGAAAAAATTATTAAAATGGAAAATCTGCAAAAAAAAGTGAAATTTTGAAATTTCACATCTATTTTGCTTTAATTCCTGTGGAATACTTAAAGGGTTAACAACATTTCTAAAATCAGTTTTGAATAGTTTGAGGGGTGTAGTTTCTAAAATGGGGTCATTTATGGGTGGTTTTTATTATGTAAGCCTCACAAACTGACTTCAGAACTGAACTGGTCCTTAAAAAAGTTGATTTTGCAAATTAGCAAAAATTGCGTCTAAAATTCTAAACCTTCTACTGTCCTAAAAAAATAAAATGACACTACCAAAATGATGCCAACATAAAGTTGACATATGGGGAATGTAAATTAAAAAGTATTTTATGGGGCATCACTATCTGTCTTAAAAGCAGAGAGATTGAAATTTAGAAAACAGTGAATTTTTTCAAATTTTCGGTAACTTTTGGATTTTTTATAAATAAAATTAAAACTTATCGACTCAAGTTTACCATTAACTTGAAGTACAATGTGTCATGAGAAAACAGTCTCAGAATCGCTTGGCTAAGTAAAAGCGTTCCAAAGTTATTACCACATGAAGTGACACATGTCAGATTTGAAAAATTAGGCCTGGTCAGGAAGGGGGGAAATGGCTCAGAGCTGAAGTGGTTAAATTTCAATAAAAATTCAAGCCATAAAGACATATCATCCTTTAAAGATTTTGTCAACCTAATATGAGAACTAGGCGACTTTAATCCCCTCGTAGAAAAATATAATCTTTTTGAAAAAACTCTTCCCATCGGAATAACTCTACTTGCAAAGTTCAAAGAACCTAGCAAAGACTGCATCTCTTTTAGACTACACTTTTTTCTTCTCAACAGAGACGCTAACAAACAACGCATCTTATCTAATTTTTCAACCGATAGACGAAATTCCATGCGATCCTTATCAATAATTATACCTAAAAATTCTAAACATACACAAGGAAAAACCGTTTTTTCTGGAGCTATAGGAATACCAAAACAAGAACATATATCAAAAAACCTAACCAACAAATCAGAACATGAACTAGAACCCGGAAAACCAAAAAATAAAAAATCATCAAGATAGTGTAATACACCACCACCTTTACTGTCAAACTCAACAACCCACTGAATGAATGAAGAAAATGCTTCAAAGTAATAACAAGATAAAGAAAAACCCATAGGTAGGCACTTGTCAAAATAAAAATAACCATCAAACTGAAAGCCTAAAGAATTAAAACCTGAAGGCGCCACAGGCAATAAGCGAAACGCCGATTTAATGTCAGCCTTTGCCAGTAAAGCACCTTCCCCAAAAAACCTCAACAAATCTAAAGCATCATCAAACGAACTATAAACTACCGACGCTGTAGCTTTATCCACCATATCATTAAGCGATGCCTGCTTAGGAAAAGACAAATGGTGTATAAGTCTAAAATCACCCGCTTCCTTCTTTGGCACAACGCCCAAAGGAGAAAGCCTAAAATTCCTGAACGGCGGAACAAGGAACGGGCCTGCTATTCTATCCAACTCTAACTCTTTCTCCAATTTCTTTTTCACTACTTCTTTATGCAACATAACTGACTTAAGATTGTCAACCCAGCAGCAGCCATCGCCCAAAAATGTCGGAACAACAAAACCATATTTAAAACCATTAAAAACCAGCTCAGCTTTCAGCCGGTCTGGATACAGGTCTAGCCACGGCTGCATTTCTGACAGCTTCACTGGACTCAACGCTTTTTGAAATTTGTTCTCTGGTGCTGAGCTGCTGCTGGCCAGACTGGGAGTTCCTTTTAAAGCACCGAGACATTGGGTGCGTACCTCCACAAAAGGAACATTCGTGCTTATAACGGCAATTATTCAACCATTTACAGGAGGTTTCATTAAACGCAAAGCAAACCCCCTTTCTCATGCTAGTCTGTGAAGTATTAGCAGATTTACTAGGGACTGATTTCTGAGGCAACATTAAATTAACCCATAAACCTATGTCCTTAACTCCCCATTTGAGAGAAGGATAAACCGCCAATTTCTGGCGGAATGACTCATCATAATGAAACCAAGCCATTCCGCCAAAATTCCTATAAGCTTCAATAATTATGTCAAGATGTTGAAACAGCCCCGAGCAAAACTCAGGGTGTTTCTCGCCTAGTACTGCTGAATAAATACAAAAGGCTTGAAGCCAATTATTAAACGACCTGGGCGGGATACGCTTTTTATCTTCATCAGCTTTTTCATCTTTCTTAACAATATCTTTGGCAGACGGAAGCAGCGACATCAACTCCACATACTCCATCCGCCAAATACGTTCTTTAACATTAGCACTTAAATGAAACCCAAGAGGAGATACCTCACAAGGCAGCGCCTCCTTAAAAGCAGCTTCACTGACGCCAATACCTTTTTCAATAACAGGTATATTAGAATCAACCAAAGACGGATTAACACTTGAAGCAGAACCAGCGCTCCAGACCTCTGAAGCAGAATTAACCCCTTGCCTGCCAGTAGCATTCACTAGCAGCTTCACCAAGCGAGACAAAAGGACAGAATCAGACTCAGACAAAATATTGAGAATCTCACCCACAGGCTGCTGCTCCTCCTGGACCGACCCAGAGGCTGATGCAGGTGAGTGTGAAGATCTTCTAAGGGCACCTGGAGACGGCTCAACACAGCAGGTGGGAGCCTCTCAACAGGTAGCCCTAAAATCATCCGGCTGATGCACTGGAGGCTCCCGGCGCTGAGCAGGAATCCCGGCTGGCTCCACTTGATGACGTCGCTGCCCCCTGCTGACACGTGACGCCGACGTGTAGCGTGAACCGGCGCTCTGTACCCGGCTCACGCTGCTCCTGGAGGACCTGCTGCCCTGTGAAGACGCCGCTCTTCTTTCCCTGATGCCGCGCCGACTACCCGCCTCCGGGGAGGAGTATAGGCGCTCCGCACACGCCTAGCTCTTTTGCTTGGGAGCGCCAACAACTCCTCCTCCCGGGGGGGAACAGCTACAGCAGCGCAGGGAACACCTCCGGCCCGGAACTCTTCGCCCTCTTCCGGGTCACTCTCCACTTCAGCCGCCGCACGGGCGGCATCGCTGATGGTGCAGGTAGTGGCAGCGGCGGTGACGGCAGAGTCCCCGACGATGTCCTCGCTGGGCTCTCGGCGACGGCGGCGGGCGAAGCTGAAGCGGAGCTGGCAACTCCAGGCAGCTTCTAGCCAGTTCTTCTCCGCCGGCTGTCTCCGCTCTCTTGATACAATCTTCTCAGGAGCTCTTCCATCGCAGGTCCAGCGCCGTTCAAATCTTCACAAGACTGGCCCTGAAATTAGCGGTCTGACCTTGTATATAAAGGGGATAAAAGTTCCCGCCGCAACTGCAACCACAAATCACGGAGCCAGAAATCTCCCCCAGCAATCAGCAACAGCCAATCAGAATCCAGCTTCAGCCTCACAGCTTCATCTTCAGACCGGTCAGAACTGGATCTTCATGTTTTAAACTTCTGAGGTAAATTTACCCTGCTAAAATAAAAAGGCGGGAAAGACAGACAGGGAAAGAAAAAGGAGGGGGGGGGTAAGAGGCAGCCATACACGTAAACCCTAACCACAAAAAATTGGTGCCCTTGCTCCCATGTGTCCCCCAAGCTAAACGCTCTGGGGGGCCCTGACATTCACTTCAATGGGTCTGCGTAAAAAACTGTATATACTCTGTGTGCATTCCATTTCCATATGTCTACATGGCCATTCCGCAAAAAAATAGAACAAGTCCGATTATTGTCTATAATGGTCCAGACGTTCCCTTGCGCAAACTGCAGAGTTCACATGGCCAGTATCCATGTTTTGCCAATCCACAATCTGCGGATCGCAAAACAGGCAATGGTTGTGTGCATGAGCCATTAGAGCCTTGCTAAGAAGACTCTTTACACCCTGTTTTCTAAAACAAAGAAAAATCTTTCCCTAATGAAGTATATTACAAAAATGTTTTATATCACTGCCTCTAAATATCAAATATAAACTGAAAAAACTGTATATGCTTTAAATATGCAGATTTCTCTCTGTATTTGAAAATTGTGTCATTTTCCTTGAGTTCACTGTGGTATGCTGCTGAGATCCATTGAAGTAAATGGTGCCATGCTACAATACCACACATAACCTGTGGACAGGTATGGTGCTCTTTTGGAAGGACAGCAGGCATGTTTTTGTTATCCTGGACAATCCCTTTTAATTGACTGTGGACAGTGTTGTAGAATAGTTTGGCGCTATATAGCAATAGGTAATAAATACGCAAGAACTAAATTGTGAAACTAATTTGTTGAGTATATCAATGTCAGTTCAAGAAGGCATTGTCTAGGGCAGAGATCTCAAACTTGTGGCCCTACAGCTGTTGTAAAACTACAACTTCCATCATGCCAGGAGAGCCTACAGCTATTGGGGCATGCTGGGAGTTGTAGTTTTGCAACAGCTGGAGGGCCACGATGTTTGAGGTCTAGGGTCTTATTCACATGTTCATTGAAGGGCCTCCATTGCAGATTCTGCCAAAAATATGGGACAACACAGAGCTGCATGCTGCATTATTTTATCTGGGAGAATGCCAGGTCGAATGACAGAAAACCAATAGAGTTTGTAATATTCAAAGGAGTCCAAAGTCCCTCATATGATGCATCTGGCGCTACCAGTATTTTCATGTTTCTGCTCATATATTCAAGCAGAATAACAGAAAAAAAAAATGCAGATGTGAACATGGCCTAAGGATTTTTTGTTCACTGTTTTTCACACCCCATGTTGGCCTATGTTTGGACATGTTGGTCCAAGCTGGAGTAGACTCACCTGTTACATCTTCAGCAAAAAAAATGTTTCAATGTCTATGATAATACAGGGATTTAATGTGAATACAGAGCACACATAGAGAATTATTATAGAAGTGTTTGGCGTACAGATGCCTGATCCATAATAAATTTTAATGCCACCATACAATGAGGGGGCCAGCATTTTAAGAGGGCTGAGCCAGGATAATTAACCATAGCTATGCTCACCCCATGTATAGATATACTCAGTAAGTACACATTAACTAACTAGCTTAGAATCACACTACATTATATTACAGTACAATACATTACCAACAACTGCAGATATCCCTAGACTGGAGTACTGCACATCATTGTATATTGTAAAGGACTCTGTCAGATTGCTGCCACTACTACTACCCCTACACAGCTCATCTCCTGCCTTGTCTGTCACGTTTTTCATACTGTTCTACTACTGCTTTTCAAAAAGCAGGAAGTATTTTTTCACATTTCATGTAAAAACAAAAACATTCCCAGAACTCAGGCACACGTGAACTTGTGGCAGTGGAATTAATGGAGATGCAATGCATTTGGAAAGTTTTCACTTTTATCATATAAATGTTATATATGTATATATTGGTTTATAGATTAAAAGTTCTTTCTCTTAACTGTTGCAGTTTTTATGGGGTCCCGTTATGTTCCTGCTCGCACAGTTCTATTTGAGAGAGAGAAGAATGGCGTGACATACCGTGTACCAGCACTTCTCTACATCCCACGCTGGTCAACTCTTTTGGCATTTGCAGAAGAGAGGCTAAGCGCTGACGATGCCCATGCTAATTTACTTGTATTACGTCGTGGTATTCTTTACCACAGCTATGTTGAGGTCAGAAGGTCAAGTTTTGTTTTTTTTATGGTGTGTGGGTATATTGTTAGGTCAGTCTTTCATAAGAAATCTAATAGACAATATGAAGCAGCACTACTATCACACTACTGCTACATGTACCAGCATGCCTTCACAAGATCAATGACCAGCTGGTCATGTATTTTCTCTATGGAAACATCTCAAGTTTTCTTCTAGTACAGAACTACTGCATGTTTATGCCTTAGACTGGAGCTAGACCTCTTAGATTTGCGCAACAATTGTTATTGATAGGGCTCAGTTGCAGGGCTTAGCATGGGCCCTCAGAGGCAGATGTAGCCCCAGCCTTAACCACTCAAGTGGTCAATAGGGTCTTCAGTGGCAGGGCCCTCAGTGGTAGGTGTATCCCCAGCTTTAATCCCTCAAGTGTGAAAACAGTTTAGGCAGCAATATTTTTATTATTTCCTCGCTGCCTTCCAAGAGCCATAACTTTTTTATTTTTCCATTCACTTGATTGTATGAGGGCATGTTTTTTGCAGGACAAGGGCACCATTTAAAGGGGTTGTGCACCCAGTAATATCAACTGCCGAGCACCCCAGCCGATCAGCTGTTTGAAGAGTATGCAGTTCTTTTACAAGCACTGCTTCATATTCATTCCGCTACGCGTCTTCTCACTTGGGGAGGCGCAGTGTAATTACAAGTGCTTGTTCCATTCAAGTGAAATTACATTGCACAGCCAAGACTTCTGAGACAACACACAGTGTAATTAGTGTAATTGTAAATAAGAAGTAGCTCGTACGAGGGTCACCTCCTGTTCAAATTATAATGTTCCATATAATGTGTTGTGGGATAGTTTATTTTTACATGTTTACTGTGCAGTAAAATCTCAGTAAAAATGTGTATAGTTTTTGGTATATTTTTAAATACTACTTTTGAAAAACAGCAGAAAGGCATTTTTTCCATTGTACCACACATATTGTTTCGAGCAGTTATCTATCTTTGGATCATCGTATTTTGGCTTGAATGAGTCCGTAATCTTCACATGCAACCAGTGTTTTACTACTTTACTGCTGGTTTACAGTTCAAGGATACGGTTTACTGGAAGTGGTTGGTTAAGTGCTTTAGTCCACATTTGGGCACCGTCTTACAAACTTACTATAACTAGAGAATACTAAACTTAACATTAGTTCACATCTTAATTCTGGATCTTAAAGTAAGGCCAATGCTTTCTGTGTTTTTGCATTTTTTTAGACTTTCTGGGGTAGATTTATCAAAATTGGTGTAAGGTAGAACTGGCTTAGTTGCCCATAGCAACCAATCAGATTCCACCTTTAATTTTTTCACAGCTCATATGGAGAATGAAAGGTGGAATATGATTGGTTGCTATGGGGAACTAAACCAGTTTTCCTTTGCACCAGTTTTGATAAATCTCTTTGCTCTTAATGCTTAAATTATTACTCCTCTTCCAGTCCAAGAATTAGCACTGTAGGACCTATGCACACATCAGAGCTGCACAGGCTGACCTAGGTGCTGTATATACATAGCTATTCTTCCCTAGGAGAATATGCAATATGTCACTGTATAGAAAAATCATTGTACAAAAATATTCCTCAGCGGTACAGTGTCTTGTGTGTTACATTTATACAAAGTAGAGCTATAAAACCATTATGTGTATGAATTCTTTTTTTCCCAAAAAATATAATTCAAAAAAAATATTTTTAATATATCTTTATTGAAACTATGGAAAAAATCGATTGGTGTACTGTAGTTTTCATTTCACTAATTAAACTTATGTGGAAGTGAAATAATAGGGGAGAGTCAAAACTGATGTAAAAGAAAACTGA
>ONZH01027785.1:0-26611 GCA_900303285.1 Rhinella marina
TCAGTACAGGAGAAGTAATGTATGTACAACAGTGACTGTACAAGCAGAATAGTGAGTGCAGCTCTGGAGTATAATACAGGAAGTAATGTAATGTATGTACACAGTGACTGCACCAGCAGAATAGTGAGTACAGCTCTGGAGTATAATACAGGATGTAACTCAGATCAGTACAGAGATAAGTAATGTATGTACACAGTGACTGCACAGCAGAATAGTGAGTGCAGCTCTGGAGTATATCAGGATGTAACTCAGGATCAGTACAGGATAAGTAATGTATGTACACAGTGACTGCACCAGCAGAATAGTGAGTGCAGCTCTGGAGTATAATACAGGATGTAACTCAGGATCAGTACAGGATAAGTAAGTATGTACACAGTGACTGCACTAGCAGAATAGTGAGTGCAGCTCTGGAGTATAATACCAGGAAGTAATAGTAATGTATGTACACAGTGACTGCACCAGCAGAATAGTGAGTGCAGCTCTGGAGTATAATACAGGATGTAACTCAGGATCAGTACAGGATAAGTAATGTATGTACACAGTGACTGCACCAGCAGAATAGTGAGTGCAGCTCTGGAGTATAATACAGGATGTAACTCAGGATCAGTACAGGATAAGTAATGTATGTACACAGTGACTGCACCAGCAGAATAGTGAGTGCAGCTCTGGAGTATAATACAGGATGTAACTCAGGATCAGTACAGGATAAGTAATGTATGTACACAGTGACTGCACCAGCAGAATAGTGAGTGCAGCTCTGGAGTATAATACAGGATGTAACTCAGGATCAGTACAGGATAAGTAATGTATGTACACAGTGACTGCACCAGCAGAATAGTGAGTGCAGCTCTGGAGTATAATACAGGATGTAACTCAGGATCAGTACAGGATAAGTAATGTATGTACACAGTGACTGCACCAGCAGAATAGTGAGTGCAGCTCTGGAGTATAATACAGGATGTAACTCAGGATCAGTACAGGATAAGTAATGTATGTACACAGTGACTGCACCAGCAGAATAGTGAGTGCAGCTCTGGAGTATAATACAGGATGTAACTCAGGATCAGTACAGGATAAGTAATGTATGTACACAGTGACTGCACCAGCAGAATAGTGAGTGCAGCTCTGGAGTATAATACAGGATGTAACTCAGGATCAGTACAGGATAAGTAATGTATGTACACAGTGACTGCACCAGCAGAATAGTGAGTGCAGCTCTGGAGTATAATACAGGATGTAACTCAGGATCAGTACAGGATAAGTAATGTATGTACACAGTGACTGCACCAGCAGAATAGTGAGTGCAGCTCTGGAGTATAATACAGGATGTAACTCAGGATCAGTACAGGATAAGTAATGTATGTACACAGTGACTGCACCAGCAGAATAGTGAGTGCAGCTCTGGAGTATAATACAGGATGTAACTCAGGATCAGTACAGGATAAGTAATGTATGTACACAGTGACTGCACCAGCAGAATAGTGAGTGCAGCTCTGGAGTATAATACAGGATGTAACTCAGGATCAGTACAGGATAAGTAATGTATGTACACAGTGACTGCACCAGCAGAATAGTGAGTGCAGCTCTGGAGTATAATACAGGATGTAACTCAGGATCAGTACAGGATAAGTAATGTATGTACACAGTGACTGCACCAGCAGAATAGTGAGTGCAGCTCTGGAGTATAATACAGGATGTAACTCAGGATCAGTACAGGATAAGTAATGTATGTACACAGTGACTGCACCAGCAGAATAGTGAGTGCAGCTCTGGAGTATAATACAGGATGTAACTCAGGATCAGTACAGGATAAGTAATGTATGTACACAGTGACTGCACCAGCAGAATAGTGAGTGCAGCTCTGGAGTATAATACAGGATGTAACTCAGGATCAGTACAGGATAAGTAATGTATGTACACAGTGACTGCACCAGCAGAATAGTGAGTGCAGCTCTGGAGTATAATACAGGATGTAACTCAGGATCAGTACAGGATAAGTAATGTATGTACACAGTGACTGCACCAGCAGAATAGTGAGTGCAGCTCTGGAGTATAATACAGGATGTAACTCAGGATCAGTACAGGATAAGTAATGTATGTACACAGTGACTGCACCAGCAGAATAGTGAGTGCAGCTCTGGAGTATAATACAGGATGTAACTCAGGATCAGTACAGGATAAGTAATGTATGTACACAGTGACTGCACCAGCAGAATAGTGAGTGCAGCTCTGGAGTATAATACAGGATGTAACTCAGGATCAGTACAGGATAAGTAATGTATGTACACAGTGACTGCACCAGCAGAATAGTGAGTGCAGCTCTGGAGTATAATACAGGATGTAACTCAGGATCAGTACAGGATAAGTAATGTATGTACACAGTGACTGCACCAGCAGAATAGTGAGTGCAGCTCTGGAGTATAATACAGGATGTAACTCAGGATCAGTACAGGATAAGTAATGTATGTACACAGTGACTGCACCAGCAGAATAGTGAGTGCAGCTCTGGAGTATAATACAGGATGTAACTCAGGATCAGTACAGGATAAGTAATGTATGTACACAGTGACTGCACCAGCAGAATAGTGAGTGCAGCTCTGGAGTATAATACAGGATGTAACTCAGGATCAGTACAGGATAAGTAATGTATGTACACAGTGACTGCACCAGCAGAATAGTGAGTGCAGCTCTGGAGTATAATACAGGATGTAACTCAGGATCAGTACAGGATAAGTAATGTATGTACACAGTGACTGCACCAGCAGAATAGTGAGTGCAGCTCTGGAGTATAATACAGGATGTAACTCAGGATCAGTACAGGATAAGTAATGTATGTACACAGTGACTGCACCAGCAGAATAGTGAGTGCAGCTCTGGAGTATAATACAGGATGTAACTCAGGATCAGTACAGGATAAGTAATGTATGTACACAGTGACTGCACCAGCAGAATAGTGAGTGCAGCTCTGGAGTATAATACAGGATGTAACTCAGGATCAGTACAGGATAAGTAATGTATGTACACAGTGACTGCACCAGCAGAATAGTGAGTGCAGCTCTGGAGTATAATACAGGATGTAACTCAGGATCAGTACAGGATAAGTAATGTATGTACACAGTGACTGCACCAGCAGAATAGTGAGTGCAGCTCTGGAGTATAATACAGGATGTAACTCAGGATCAGTACAGGATAAGTAATGTATGTACACAGTGACTGCACCAGCAGAATAGTGAGTGCAGCTCTGGAGTATAATACAGGATGTAACTCAGGATCAGTACAGGATAAGTAATGTATGTACACAGTGACTGCACCAGCAGAATAGTGAGTGCAGCTCTGGAGTATAATACAGGATGTAACTCAGGATCAGTACAGGATAAGTAATGTATGTACACAGTGACTGCACCAGCAGAATAGTGAGTGCAGCTCTGGAGTATAATACAGGATGTAACTCAGGATCAGTACAGGATAAGTAATGTATGTACACAGTGACTGCACCAGCAGAATAGTGAGTGCAGCTCTGGAGTATAATACAGGATGTAACTCAGGATCAGTACAGGATAAGTAATGTATGTACACAGTGACTGCACCAGCAGAATAGTGAGTGCAGCTCTGGAGTATAATACAGGATGTAACTCAGGATCAGTACAGGATAAGTAATGTATGTACACAGTGACTGCACCAGCAGAATAGTGAGTGCAGCTCTGGAGTATAATACAGGATGTAACTCAGGATCAGTACAGGATAAGTAATGTATGTACACAGTGACTGCACCAGCAGAATAGTGAGTGCAGCTCTGGAGTATAATACAGGATGTAACTCAGGATCAGTACAGGATAAGTAATGTATGTACACAGTGACTGCACCAGCAGAATAGTGAGTGCAGCTCTGGAGTATAATACAGGATGTAACTCAGGATCAGTACAGGATAAGTAATGTATGTACACAGTGACTGCACCAGCAGAATAGTGAGTGCAGCTCTGGAGTATAATACAGGATGTAACTCAGGATCAGTACAGGATAAGTAATGTATGTACACAGTGACTGCACCAGCAGAATAGTGAGTGCAGCTCTGGAGTATAATACAGGATGTAACTCAGGATCAGTACAGGATAAGTAATGTATGTACACAGTGACTGCACCAGCAGAATAGTGAGTGCAGCTCTGGAGTATAATACAGGATGTAACTCAGGATCAGTACAGGATAAGTAATGTATGTACACAGTGACTGCACCAGCAGAATAGTGAGTGCAGCTCTGGAGTATAATACAGGATGTAACTCAGGATCAGTACAGGATAAGTAATGTATGTACACAGTGACTGCACCAGCAGAATAGTGAGTGCAGCTCTGGAGTATAATACAGGATGTAACTCAGGATCAGTACAGGATAAGTAATGTATGTACACAGTGACTGCACCAGCAGAATAGTGAGTGCAGCTCTGGAGTATAATACAGGATGTAACTCAGGATCAGTACAGGATAAGTAATGTATGTACACAGTGACTGCACCAGCAGAATAGTGAGTGCAGCTCTGGAGTATAATACAGGATGTAACTCAGGATCAGTACAGGATAAGTAATGTATGTACACAGTGACTGCACCAGCAGAATAGTGAGTGCAGCTCTGGAGTATAATACAGGATGTAACTCAGGATCAGTACAGGATAAGTAATGTATGTACACAGTGACTGCACCAGCAGAATAGTGAGTGCAGCTCTGGAGTATAATACAGGATGTAACTCAGGATCAGTACAGGATAAGTAATGTATGTACACAGTGACTGCACCAGCAGAATAGTGAGTGCAGCTCTGGAGTATAATACAGGATGTAACTCAGGATCAGTACAGGATAAGTAATGTATGTACACAGTGACTGCACCAGCAGAATAGTGAGTGCAGCTCTGGAGTATAATACAGGATGTAACTCAGGATCAGTACAGGATAAGTAATGTATGTACACAGTGACTGCACCAGCAGAATAGTGAGTGCAGCTCTGGAGTATAATACAGGATGTAACTCAGGATCAGTACAGGATAAGTAATGTATGTACACAGTGACTGCACCAGCAGAATAGTGAGTGCAGCTCTGGAGTATAATACAGGATGTAACTCAGGATCAGTACAGGATAAGTAATGTATGTACACAGTGACTGCACCAGCAGAATAGTGAGTGCAGCTCTGGAGTATAATACAGGATGTAACTCAGGATCAGTACAGGATAAGTAATGTATGTACACAGTGACTGCACCAGCAGAATAGTGAGTGCAGCTCTGGAGTATAATACAGGATGTAACTCAGGATCAGTACAGGATAAGTAATGTATGTACACAGTGACTGCACCAGCAGAATAGTGAGTGCAGCTCTGGAGTATAATACAGGATGTAACTCAGGATCAGTACAGGATAAGTAATGTATGTACACAGTGACTGCACCAGCAGAATAGTGAGTGCAGCTCTGGAGTATAATACAGGATGTAACTCAGGATCAGTACAGGATAAGTAATGTATGTACACAGTGACTGCACCAGCAGAATAGTGAGTGCAGCTCTGGAGTATAATACAGGATGTAACTCAGGATCAGTACAGGATAAGTAATGTATGTACACAGTGACTGCACCAGCAGAATAGTGAGTGCAGCTCTGGAGTATAATACAGGATGTAACTCAGGATCAGTACAGGATAAGTAATGTATGTACACAGTGACTGCACCAGCAGAATAGTGAGTGCAGCTCTGGAGTATAATACAGGATGTAACTCAGGATCAGTACAGGATAAGTAATGTATGTACACAGTGACTGCACCAGCAGAATAGTGAGTGCAGCTCTGGAGTATAATACAGGATGTAACTCAGGATCAGTACAGGATAAGTAATGTATGTACACAGTGACTGCACCAGCAGAATAGTGAGTGCAGCTCTGGAGTATAATACAGGATGTAACTCAGGATCAGTACAGGATAAGTAATGTATGTACACAGTGACTGCACCAGCAGAATAGTGAGTGCAGCTCTGGAGTATAATACAGGATGTAACTCAGGATCAGTACAGGATAAGTAATGTATGTACACAGTGACTGCACCAGCAGAATAGTGAGTGCAGCTCTGGAGTATAATACAGGATGTAACTCAGGATCAGTACAGGATAAGTAATGTATGTACACAGTGACTGCACCAGCAGAATAGTGAGTGCAGCTCTGGAGTATAATACAGGATGTAACTCAGGATCAGTACAGGATAAGTAATGTATGTACACAGTGACTGCACCAGCAGAATAGTGAGTGCAGCTCTGGAGTATAATACAGGATGTAACTCAGGATCAGTACAGGATAAGTAATGTATGTACACAGTGACTGCACCAGCAGAATAGTGAGTGCAGCTCTGGAGTATAATACAGGATGTAACTCAGGATCAGTACAGGATAAGTAATGTATGTACACAGTGACTGCACCAGCAGAATAGTGAGTGCAGCTCTGAGTATAATACAGGATGTAACTCAGGATCAGTACAGGATAAGTAATGTATGTACACAGTGACTGCACCAGCAGAATAGTGAGTGCAGCTCTGCAGTATAATACAGGATGTAACTCAGGATCAGTACAGGATAAGTAATGTATGTACACAGTGACTGCACCAGCAGAATAGTGAGTGCAGCTCTGGAGTATAATACAGGATGTAACTCAGGATCAGTACAGTATAAGTAATGTATGTATACACAGTGACTGCACCAGCAGAATAGTGAGTGCAGCTCTGAAGTATAATACAGGATGTAACTCAGGATCAGTACAGGATAAGTAATGTATGTACACAGTGACTGCACCAGCAGAATAGCGATTGCAGCTCTGGAGTATAATACAGGATGTAACTCAGGATCAGTACAGTATAAGTAATGTAATGTATGTACACAGTGACTGCACCAGCAGAATAGTGAGTGCAGCTCTGAAGTATAATACAGGATGTAACTCAGGGTCAGTACAGGATAAGTAATGTATGTACACAGTGACTGCACCAGCAGAATAGTGAGTACAGCTCTGAAGTATAATACAGGATGTAACTCAGGGTCAGTACAGGATAAGTAATGTATGTACACAGTGACTGCACCAGCAGAATAGTGAGTGCAGCTCTGAAGTATAATACAGGATGTAACTCAGGATCAGTACAGGATAAGTAATGTATGTACACAGTGACTGCACCAGCAGAATAGTGAGTGCAGCTCTGAAGTATAATACAGGATGTAACTCAGGATCAGTACAGGATAAGTAATGTAATGTATGTACACAGTGACTGCACCAGCAGAATAGTGAGTGCAGCTCTGGAGTATAATAGAGGATGTAACTCAGGATCAGTACAGGATAAGTAATATAATGTATGTACACAGTGACTGCACCAGCAGAATAGTGATTGCAGCTCTGGAGTATAATACAGGATGTAACTCAGGATCAGTACTGGATAAGTAATGTATGTACACAGTGACTGCACCAGCAGAATAGTGAGTGCAGCTCTGAAGTATAATACAGGATGTAACTTAGGATCAGTACAGTATAAGTAATGTATGTACACAGTGACTGCACCAGCAGAATAGTGAGTGCAGCTCTGGAGTATAATACAGGATGTAACTCAGGATCCGTATAGGATAAGTAATGTATGTACACAGTGACTGCACCAGCAGAATAGTGAGTGCAGCTCTGGAGTATAATACAGGATGTAACTCAGGATCCGTATAGGATAAGTAATGTAGGTACACAGTGACTGCACCAGCAGAATAGTGAGTGCAGCTCTGGAGTATAATACAGGATGTAACTCAGGATCAGTACAGTATAAGTAATGTAATGTATGTACACAGTGACTGCACCAGCAGAATAGTGAGTGCAGCTCTGAAGTATAATACAGGATGTAACTCAGGATCAGTACAGGATAAGTAATGTATGTACACAGTGACTGCACCAGCAGAATAGTGAGTGCAGCTCTGAAGTATAATACAGGATGTAACTCAGGATCAGTACAGGATAAGTAATGTATGTACACAGTGACTGCACCAGCAGAATAGTGAGTGCAGCTCTGGAGTATAATACAGGATGTAACTCAGGATCAGTACAGTATAAGTAATGTATGTAAACAGTGACTCCACCAGCAGAATAGTGAGTGCAGCTCTGGAGTATAATACAGGATGTAACTCAGGATCAGTACAGGATAAGTAATGTATGTACACAGTGACTCCACCAGCATAATAGTGAGTGCAGCTCTGGAGTATAATACAGGATGTAACTCAGGATCAGTACAGTATAAGTAATGTATGTAAACAGTGACTCCACCAGCAGAATAGTGAGTGCAGCTCTGGAGTATAATACAGGATGTAACTCAGGATCAGTACAGGATAAGTAATGTATGTGCACAGTGACTGCACCAGCAGAATAGTGAGTGCAGCTCTGGAGTATAATACAGGATGTAACTCAGGATCAGTACAGGATAAGTAATGTATGTGCACAGTGACTCCACCAGCAGAATAGTGAGTGCTGCTCTGGAGTATAATACAGGATGTAAATCAGGATCAGTACAGGATAAGTAATGTATGTAAACAGTGACTCCACCAGCAGTATAGTGAGTGCAGCTCTGGAGTACAATACAGGATGTAACTCAGGATCAGTACAGGAAAAGTGATGTATGTACACAGTGACTGCACCAGCAGAATAGTGAGTGCAGCTCTGGAGTATAATACAGGATGTAACTCGAGATCAGTATATGATAAGTAATGTATGTACACAGTGACTGCACCAGCAGAATAGGGAGTGCAGCTCTGGAGTATAATACAGGGTTTAACTCAAGATCAGTGTATGATAAGTAATGTATGTACCAATCATAACTGTAAAATAGTGATGGTAGGTGGGCATATATGTTGGTGTCCCCTCTCATGTTGATGTAACATATATCTCAGTGATAATAATCAGCAGGCGGACTGGTCTTACAGAATAACGCACAGTGCCCCAGACTACAAATATTAGATTGATTTTATTCTCGAATTATTGTCAGTGTTCACAATTGGCTTGTTTCTCCAGCTCTTGAACATTATACAAATTACTTCACATAGCAGCAAATATAAACCAGATAGGAAGCCAGGACGATGGAGGCGGGGGTGTGACCGGTACGGCTTCTGCGCTCCTCTGCCCTGCTGGAGAAAAGGAATGAATTATAGACAATTATTATAACATTTTCTGTGTAATAAAATAATACTTTCATAATAATTCTCATACAGCGTTTCAGATTCTTTATCTAGACCTAGAGTTAAATGGTATAATTCTGGTTGGCTCCAGCCACCACTAGGGGGAGCTCACTGCATATAGATTTCTATAGCTTCCGCTCATCTTAGTCTAAAAATATATATTTTTTAAATCTGCCTTTATTAAAACTTTTTAAAAGGCTTTCCTCTACAGCTTTACTCTACATTCATTTAGGACATATGTTTATCAGTTTGATAAAAATGTAGCTATAATGAGTGTTTATGAGCTGTCAGGAGTTCAGAGATAAGGGCTACAGATTGCGGTACCCCAGTACCACAGGGGCTATCTGCAATTGGTTTGTACTGTTTGTAATATCAATGTAATGCACCTTGTACTCAGTATGTTCCAGCATGACCTAGGCATGACCAGAGATAACTATCCTGGCCCAGCCCTCTGTGGCGCTTAGGGTGGGGACTGGCCCTTCCCCCTGGTTCCAGAACATTCCAGTTAGAGAAGTTTTAAGAAGGATGGAGGCTGGGGGCAGACATGATGTACTCCTCTCCCTCATACTCCAGATTAAAGCCTCTAACATTTCTACATCACCAAGAGCTCCAGAAGATAAAAGGTTGGACGTTTTGAAGGAGGATCTGGTCACAGCATGAGAGTCAGCACGGTAACCCAGTTTGATGCATTCCAGACCCTGCTACTGCACAGGGATAACATATTAAGACACCCTATGCACCCCATAATAGAGTAAACTACAGCTAGGGTTGCTAGCCATACATCCTAGACAGTCTTTAGCCAGAGAAGAAGTAATTAGAGGGCCTTTGCTACTCGCTCAGCTCATGCTTGGTCATCTGAGAGGAATTTGCACTGTGTACAGATACTACAACTCTTATTTGGTGCACAGTAAAGAGAAACTTCTGTTAAGTTCAATCTGGCCTGATTACTGATCTCTCCTAACACCACACACTGGCCACTGCAAAATTTTCAAGCTCTGCCTTGCATCCACATGGACATAAAAGATCAAGAGAACCCAAACTGCTAGGAAATCTCTTGAAGGCCATGTTCACAGCATTTGTAGACAGCTTTTGGTGTGGATTCCACCATCGGCAGCTGGGTGGACTCCCCCTCCAGTTATTTTCCACACTGTAGCTCACGCAGCCATGGTTTATAGTCATAACCTTATCAAGAGATGTTATATCTGCTGCTGGAAACTATGGTGGGTGTCTGTTCGTGGTTTAGGGCCCTTCAAATTGGACAAAAACGTGAGGCATTCAAAACTGAAAACCTACAGTAGAAACTAGAGGGGTGTAGGCCACAAAGGTAAAATCTCTGTGTGAACGAGGCCTAAATGCACTGCTGTATAATGAGTTATATTCCTGGGGATAAAACATGTTCGCCTTATTACCTCCTAGTGACTAATGCGTGTCACCATGTGGAGGCCAGAAAGTTGGTGTAGGGAGTCTTATAGGTCAAGCAATGCTCCCTGGGAAAAGAAGTATACAAATGAATTCTCCTCCAGGAAGAAAGAAAATGGTCTCTGGTTGTGGCGGAGAGAAGTGGAGACATTTTGAGGTCACAATGTATGTGGCAGGTTTTTTGGAATTAACCCTCTTTTGAGCTCATATGTTTAGGTCTATCAAAGTTTTTTTCGGTTCTTCTATATGTTCTATAGAATCTGCAGCTTTTTCTCCATTGTCGTCTGTTTACAATGTTTTTTTGGGTTGTGTATCATGCATCTTTCCCCCATCTAGTGGTCATTGAGTGTCTAGCAGGATGTACAGGATGCACATCTCTTATCTTCACAGCATAGACAATTGCCTTCAGATGATCCCAAAGATAAAAGTCTAAGGGGGTCAGATCGGGACACCTTGGGGGCCATTCAACTGGCCCACGATGACCAATCCACTTTCCAGGAATGTTCATCTAGGAATGCTCGGACCTGACACCCATAATGTGGTGGTGCACCATCTTGCTGGAAAAACTCAGGGAACGTGCCAGCTTCAGCCCATAAAGAGGGAAACACATCATCATGTAACAGTTGAATGGCCCCCAAGGTCTCCCGATCTGACCCCCTTAGACTTTTATCTTTGGGGTCATCTGAAGGCAATTGTCTATGCTGTGAAGATACGAGATGTGCAGATACTGGAAGCCTGTGCTAGCATTTCTTCTGCAGTGTTGCTATCAGTGTGTGAAGAGTGGGAGAAGAGGGTTGCATTGACAATCCAACACAATGGGCAGCACTTTGAACACATTTTATAAGTGCATAGAAACTTGTAAATAACTCATGAAAGAATAAAGTTATGTTAAAACCAAGTACACCATTGTTTTTCTTGTGAAATTCTCAATAAGTTTGATGTGTCACATGACCCTCTTCCCATTGAAAAAACTAAAGTTGGATCCAAAAAGGCCGACTTCAAAATGGCCGCCATGGTCACCAACCATCTTGAAAAGTTGTCCCCCTCCCATATATTAATGTGCCACAAACAGGAAGTTAATATCACCAACCATTCCCATTTTATTTAGGTGTATCCATATAAATGGCCCACCCTGTATAATAAAATACATAGATGGGTAAAAAAAACAATAGATGCAATACTTCTAATCCATCTACTCACATTTGCCTAAAAGTGAAATCTCCTTTGGCAGGTTCCGCAGAGGACACCGAAAACACCATTGACCATCTGGATCGTGCAGAGGACGACTTGGATTGCACTGGCCACCATGATAGTGGAGAAGAAGATGACGTTGAACTCAACCACACCTACTGGTAAAGAACAACGGGACCAGACCTCCCTTTGGAACAGGTAGCTGCGCTCCAGGCTGTGAGGAGAGGACACATGATCAGTCTTTTAGTGATAGTCACAGTGTTTCCCTGATTATAAGGATACGTCTTGGGTGTTGTCTGAAGAAATGTAGTACCGGTAATTTACTCCCCTCCCCATTGGACACTTACTCTATAAATTCTCTTGCTAGTTTGAAGGGGGCTGTCCAGCGTTTTTCTCCATTAATAAATGTGTAATAACACTGAGGGCCATGAACGAGGCCTAGCAACGAGGTGACAAATCCATAGATGGATCCACAAACAGCAACTGCCGCCAAGATGATGGAGACGAACATCTACGGAGAGAGGAGAGAGTCAACGAGCTTCATTGATGTTCTACACAATAAAAAAAGACTATCAATGTTGTGTGACGTGTGTTAGAGGAACTTCTCAGGAAGGACTTTTGGTGCCAGTGAGGATTCCTTGAAGATCCTTGAAACTTCTCCATTGTTGCTAGAGCAATAGTCCCTGACACAGTCCTGGTAAGCACATCAAGGACTTAACCAGAAGATCATCTAAGGTGGTGCAATGATTACTGAGACAACTATGGAGACCACATCAGGGGCTTAACTAGAAGGTCTGGAGACCACATGAGTCGGAGTAATGATCCCTGAGTAATGATCCCTGTGCTTATACCCGGAGAAAAGAGTTGAACTGTACAATGGGCTTACCAGAAGGAAAGTTGCATAGGGTCCACCTAGGGCTATAAGTAACATCATGAAAATCACCAGTAAGGGCTAATAGGCTATTAGGGAGATAACCCAAAGACTTGTATATCAGTTTCCAATCAAGTTTTTTTCTGCTGGACCTTTTCAACTTTTTGTGGTGATATCTTCTCATTACTTTAGTTCTCAAGAGTATCATCTAGTATATTTATGGGTCAAACCAATCCAGGATCTATATCAGTGACTTTCACAGTTACCTTTGGCTATTTTGGGGCCACCAGAGGAAATGTTTCTATGGTCTGCTATATGTTTGTCAACTTTTGACAGTGGCTGGTTTTGAATTGGACTGCTCCGACCTGTAATACCCATGACAAGCACTAGTCAAAGTATGGAGCTATGAATTAAGTGGGTTTGGCACTACAGCTGATTGGTGGAGTTGTCAAGACTTGGACCCCCACTAATCTGATTTTAATGACCTATCCTAAGGATGAGCCATCAATATGGTTGCCTTGAAAAATCTAAAGCCAAAAGATTTCCAATGAGCTTGTATTTGGCTGGACATGGTCAGCTCCATATGGAGAGGATCTCATATCTTGTCGGTACTTTGGCCCATCAGGGGATCCTCTAGGCCCTTGGTGGACCAGTCCAATCCATGATCTATATCAATGACTTTAGAAGTTGATTTGGATTCTTTGGGTCCTCCAGGGGGAATATTTCTGAGGGCCTTCTGATGACATAAGTAATTTGCTTCACTGTCAACTTTAGATGGGGTTGTCTTATACTGGGACTCATAGGCCTTATTGTTTCAGAACAGGCACCTTTAGGACTTCTAGTCCTTTGATGACCCCATCAAATCCAGCTTGTATCAACTTTTGGTCTACGTACATCAGTGGTTCCGCAAATCTGTCTGGGTTACATGGTTGGGTCTTTGGGGTTCTAGAAGGAGGTTTTCCAAATTCCTTCATTATGTAATGATGTATTGTTCATACATATCATCTGACCACAGTGCCAAGCCATTGCAGTTTGCTGACATGTTGTCCTTATGAACAATGGGTTGAGTTTTCACTGTTGGTTCCGGCTTCCTGACCTGATTGGTCAATGACTTTCGGAGTTACTTTGGACCACTTACTATACTTATTAGAATCCTCTGTAACTATGATGGAAAAACTTCCCATTATAGACCCATATTTCCACATTTAAGACAATGTCAGCTAAACCAGGAATCCATATTGTAGACTCCATTGTCCTGTGCGGTGGTAATTAAAAAACAAAAATTGGTGGTCAGTAACTTGTCAGGCACACTGGTTCCTGATCACATTTTTTAAACCTTGACATGCCGTATCAGTGACATCCTGCCTCACCCCAATACAAAATGTGAACACAACCTGACAAAGTCCACTTCTGCTATCATCATGACCATACCCCGACTCGGTTGTTAAGTTTTCCCCGAAGACCAGTGTGCTGTATGCAAATTGCCGGAATTAGGACCTAGAAGAAGAAAAGAAATGTTCGTGAGTACCGTGTCCACCTTTCAGGCAGATGAGTTTAAGAACAGCTACTCCGATCATGGACATATTGACTTTGACCCAAAGTCCACTCATCAGTAATTTTGGAGTCATTGGGCATTTGCTACCTAAGGGTAAAGTATACATAAAATTGTGCTACTCCCCTCCCCCCCAATATAGGTCATCATACCCACATAGTCATGCTTTCAGGCATCAGAGGTGAGAGCCAGTGGGGCCTGCTGCAGTGGCTGCTGCAGCAGAAAAGTGCAACTTTCCAGCCCTCCCCTTTCCCCATATAGGTTTCAGTTATCATACTCACTTAGTCATGCTTTCATTAAGCTCTGTCCAGTATGGGAAGAATTGAAAATTAAAACTGGAAACAATGCATCACTAGATCAAATTAAGAGTATAAACAGAAGGAATTTCTAAATGACTTCTACTGACTGGTTGTGATTGTCCTTCTCAAAGGTCACTATTTATGTGGGGTTGAGGGCTAGCAGGATCTGCTGCAGTGGCTGCTGCAGCAGGAGAGTGCAACTTTCTAGCAAGAGGAAGCAATAGGCAGAAAAGTGTGAGTGCAGCAGGAAAGTTCCACTGATAGAGGCTGTCTGCACCCAGCCTCTATCAGTGGCACTTTTTCTTGGTGCACTCAAGTGATGCAGCTGAAGTTGGAGACCGATGAGTGGCGTCAAGAGGCAGAAGACTGAGAGCCACACGGATTCACAGTGCTGGGCGGACGTAGAGGAATCCCAGCATGAAAGGTTGGTTGTCCTGGCCTGTGAGTCAACCCTGGAGGATTGGAGGGGGCGGGTGGAGTGTGACAACTCTGCTAGGTCTTATGAAAAGAGAACGAGGCCCAGGCCCTGGAGCAGATACTGTGATAGATCATGTCCCCACATCAGGGACAGGTACAGAGAGTCTGTTATGGACTGTACATAGTGTGATGTATATACAGTAATTACAGACTGAGCTTATGTTACTGTAACTGGCAAACATGATGGGGGAAAGCTATCAATCCCCTGCACGAGAAATGTGATGGGAAAAAGTTGAACATTTTTGCTCCAATCCATATTGGTGCAAAAACTTGCATCTTTTTGTGATTTTATGCCGCTCTTTCCACATTTGAAAAGTGGGTGGAAAGTGAGCATGGTTAGCTTTGCTAATGAGGTATATCCCAGATTTTTCAATTGAGAGGTTTTTTTTTTAAAAAGTTGCATATAAAGTCCAGTAAAAATGCAACCTATGCTGACATCAAATATTCCCCTCATGATAAATGTCCCCCCGAATTGCCTTTTGAGGGAGTGATGGTACACATAAGCATGTTGAATCTTGTGTATATGTAACCACCGAGCTTAAAGAGCACCTGTCAGCAGCATCAACCCTACTAAACAAGGCATATTCCGGGTAGGGTTCTCCCCCTTATCATACATGCACAGTCTGTATATAAAGCTATAAAAATGCAGACACACAGAAGAGTTAAAAAAATAGCAGTCCAACCTGATAAATCACTGTTTTAATAGAAGTGATATTTCCACATAGCAAATAATTTACAGACCCAAACAATCAGGAGACGCTTGCCTCTCATTCCTAGTAATTGAATCATTAATTAAAAGAAGCAAAATAATAGCAGTAAGGAGCTAAGTTGGTTGTCATTCATTCCATGGAATAATTTGGCCCTTATTTAAGGTAGGAGGCAAATGTTGCACATGTTGGCTATAGTGCATTTCCTTCTGAAATACTGGACAAAATGGGATGTTCCAAACATTGATAAGAAAAATACTTTGATTAAAAAGCTGATTGGGAGAGGGAAAAAACAGATAGAGAAGTGCAGCAAATGCCTTGAATTGGCAACCAAAACCTGAAAGATGCAGAAGGAAGCGTGAACTACTGTTCGAATGGATCGAGGAATAGCCAAAATGGCAAAGGCTCAGCCAATGATCGCCTCCAGAAAGATCAAAGAAGATCTGAAGTTTACAGTGAGTGGTGCTACAATCAGAACACAATGTGAAGACAAGTGAAGCCGCATCACCAGCAAGACCTCCCCTTGAGTAGGTTCAAATTTGCCAAAGAACACATTGACTGGCCCAAAGAGAAATGGTGCAACACTTTGTAGACCGATGAAAGCAAGATTGTTCTTTTTGGGTCTAGTCGCTACAGATAGTTTGTCAGGCGACCCCCAAATTCTGAGTATAAACCACAGTACACTGTGAAGACAGTAAAGCATGGTGGTAATCCTGATATGGGATGTTCCTCATACTATAGTGTTGGGCCTATTTATCTCATACGAGGGATCATGGATCAGTATGAATTTTTCAAAATACTTGAGATCATGTTGCCCTATGCCAAATATCCTTGAAATGGCCAAAAACACATCAGTAAAAGAGGACTGAGGTAATGGAGGGGCCAGCTCAATCCCCTGACCTCACTCCCATAGAGAACTTGAGGGGTGACACAAAAAATGCAGTTTATGAGGAAAAACCCAAAAATGCAGAATGATAGAATGTAGTCCAATGGTCCTAGACTGGAAGACCTGTTCAGAGGTCCAGCAGTTGGTCGACTTCAAGCAACATAGATGTCAAGTAGAGATGAAATTTTGGAAAATTTGAATAGTCTGCTTCGCCGAATTTTACAAAAAATTAGCTTTGTGACGAATTACTTCATCACGAAGCGCATTTTTTGGTAAGTAGCTGGTGCAATGACAAGGACCTGTGATAGAGCTGCCCCCCATCATTGTACCCCTCAGATGCCATGTTTATTCATGATCGTGGCATCTGAGAGTAAAAACAGTGTAAAATTAACAGAAAAAAATTAAATCACACTTACCGCCTCCATCTTGCTTGAAGATCTGGCATGAAATCTTGCACGGGCCGAGATGATGTCATCACACAGGCTGGCTGGTGACGTCATACATCACCATGCATTGGATTTCGGCCAAGATCTTCAATCAAGATGACCACGGCCGACCCGTCGCGAGCAAATGGAGGAGGTAAGTATGATTTTTTTGTTTTTTTACACTATTCGCTAACACAAAGCACGAATTGAATTTATCCTGAAATTCGGATCGAATTCCACTTTGTTGGATTAGATTCGCTCAACTCTAGTAGTTCTTAAAGACAATGATTATGCCACTCAATATTAGTTCAGTCACACAAGTCTGAGATACACATGTTCTAGGAGAAAGCAGTGGAACATGACCACATCACGAGAGACAAGGTCCATCCAACAATGCATATAACAGGTAACAACACAGAAAAATAGAAACTACGTACGTATGACGTCTACCCAGTACATGCAAGGTACAAGGTGCAAGAGAGCATTGAAAATAATACAAGAAGTGAAGGTATGAAGGGAGGTCCAAGGTGCAAGCATGGAGATGTCTTAAGGTCCAGGCCAAGAGAGATTCCACCGGCCTGCGTTGTAGACAAGATGGACAAACACCACTGACTACCGATGAATGCCTAACGTGGGGAAGTGTGTGAATCCATTCTTGAAGGGTAGGTGGGCTACAGGCCATCCAAATCTCTTCACCTAGCTTGAAGCAAGGTCTCACAGTAGAAGAGGCGGCCGGCCATTAGAGGGAATGGGTCAGGATCGGTGAAGAGGAGGCATACCTTGGGGACATTATGGATTCTACTCCCCGAGGACAGGGCAAGACCAAATAAATGGAAGAAAGATCCAGGGACCTCATTACACTTAGGGAAAAGGTTTGGCACATGTGGCTTAAACTTACAAAGCCCACTGGTCGTCACGTAGGCCCGATGAGGCACATCTAAGACATCCTCTCCTGATGATCTGGAGAGACTAGAACTGGAGAAGTCACGGTCACTCTTAGGTCCCTTTCACACAAGCGAGTTTTCCGCGCGGGTGCGATGTGTGACGTGAACGCATAGCACCCGCACTGAATCCTGACCCATTCATTCCAATGGGTCTGTGTACATGAGCGTTTTTTTTTCATGCATCATTTCTACGTTGCGTGAAAAACGCAGCATGTTCTATGTTCTGTGTTTTTCACACAGCCCTGGCGCCAGGGGCGGATTGGCCATAGACCTTACAGGGAAAATTCCCGGTGGGCCGATGCCCAGGGGGCCTCCTGGGTCCTCCTCACAGCTGGCAGTAGAAGTTTTTGGGGATGTATTTTGTGATGGACTGTATTTGGCTCTGTTGGGGTGGTATAATGTGCTATATATGGTATTGCTGGCCCTGCCTTCCATCAATTTGGACTTGACTACAAAATGGGGCCACTTTTAGTATTTTTTCCAGGGCCACTTTAAGTTCCCAGTCCGCCCCTGCCTGGCACCATAGAAGTGAATGGGGCTTCAGTGAAAAACGCATTGTATCCTGAAGGAAGTAAGGATGCAGTGTGTTTTTCACTGATGGTTGCTAAGAGATGTTGTTTGTAAACCTTCAGTTTTTTATCACGCGCGTGAAAAACGCATCAAAACGCATTGCACCCGCGTGGAAAAAACTGAACAACTGAACACAATCGCAGACAAAACTGACTGAACTTTCTTGAAAAATGGTGCGAGTTTTCCTGAACGTATCCTGACCTAATCCGTCACGCTCGTGTGAAAGGGGCCTAACTCCATGACACATCTGAGTCCTAAATGGACTTAGCAGGAAGGGAGACTCTTTAGGAATAAAAAATGGAAGAGGGGGAATCTTACATAATTCTGCCATATACAGAACACATAATACTGCCATATATAACACACATAATACTGCCATATATAACACACATAATACTGCCATGTATAGCACACATAATACTGCCATATACTAATACTGCATATACAGAACACATAATAGTGCCATATATAACACACATAATACTGCCATATATAACACACATAATACTGCCATGTATAGCACACATAATACTGCCATATACAGAACACATAATAGTGCCATATATAACACACATAATACTGCCATATATAACACACATAATACTGCCATGTATAGCACACATAATACTGCCATATATAGCACACATAATACTGCCATATATAACACACATAATACTGCCATATATAACACACATAATACTGCCATATATAGCACACATAATACTGCCATATATAACACACATAATACTGCCATATATAACACACATAATACTGCCATGTATAGCACACATAATACTGCCATATATAGCACACATAATACTGCCATATATAGCACACATAATACTGCCATATATAGCACACATAATACTTCCATATATAGCACACATTACACTGCCATATACAACCCTTCCATACAGAGCGTAAATAATATTACCATATACAGCACACATTATACTACCATATATACATAATACACATAATATTACTATATACAGCACCCCCACAATACTGCCATATACAGCTCACATAATATTACCATATAAGCCCATATGATACTATCATATAAAAATGACATAATGCTCCCATATACAGCCCAAACAATGCTGTCTATAGACAATATTGCCATATAGTGCCAACATATTACTGCCACATGCAGCCCACATAATGACATGAGTTAATGTCCAAATGATATGTAACATGTAAGTCATACTCCCACTAAATTCTGCTATATCAGCTAGGATAATACTACCATACAGCCTAATAATGCTGCAGTACTGGTGCTCGAATGATATACAGCATCCAAAAAATACTCCCTTAAAGAACCCATATAATGCTGCCATATAGTACACTCATGATACAATACTGGCCCCCCTCTGGCAGGGACGTCCCTCTAGGAACCCATTCTGTCCCCGATTCTTTACCCCCTTTACTTACCAGAACTCCACTTCCGAGAAGTCCTCCGAAATACAGGACTTCAGGTGTGAGCTTCAGCTGGGGGTCATTCACAGCCTCAGTGGTCCAGCCGGGGAAGAGCAGTAATATGTTACAGATCATACATAGGGCACAGAATGGGTACAGGGACACCCCGATAAATTTGGCACAGTCTCCTGTGCACATGGCTGCGGGGGAGAACAGTAATGAGAGAGGAAGGGGTAAACCGTGGAGGGAGACCCCGGAGACTGGAAAGTGCAGGGAGGTATGAGGCTCCGCACCGCTGCCGCTTCCTTATTGCTTCTTCTGTCACAGCCACAGAATGTGAAGTTTGAACCTGACTGTCCCAGAAAGAGATAAAAACACAGGAATGGGATGAATATATACAGTATATACAGCAGTGCGTGGAGGACGTGGAACTACAAGTCACAGCAGGCCACATCTGCCTAAGCATCTACTGTATGTCATCAAACTCCTGCCGAGATTGTGTATCTTATCCTATCATGTATGATACTGCCTACTCAGCTGTGTATCTAAGCCTATTATGTCTTATTCTGTCTGCTGAATTGTGTATCTAATCCTGATGTACCTATGCCAATAATGTGAGATACTGTCTGGTGTATCTAAGCCTATCATGTGTGATACCATCTGCTAAACTGCTGTATCCAAGCTTATCATGTGTCATACTGTCTGCTGAGCTGGGTGTCTAATCCTGTCATATGTGATACAGTCTGATGAGCCAGTGTATCTAACCCTGCCATGTGTGATACACTCTAATTAACCAGTGTATCTAATCCTGCCATGTGTGATACAGTCTGATGAGCCAGTGTATCTAACCTTGCCATGCGTGATACAGTCTAATTAACCAGTGTATCTAAGCCTATCCTGTGCGATACTGCCTGTTGAACTGCTGCCAAGGTCTAAAAGACTGTTGGTGGAATGATCATCATAGGTGGGTCATCCATGAAGGTCTCTACAGACACATTTTTGAGAAATATGGAGTCCAAAAGAGTTCCTCACCAGAAATGTGCATCCTGTAAGCCACAATCGGGGAGTAGAGTCTAAGGAATCTCCCCGTTCTCACCCCTAACACCTACCACGGATATGGTCCTTTCCAGGTCATATTCCTAAGTATATTCACCAGTTGGTGGAGTATGCTGTAATCAGAAGTGGGTGTGGACCTACTGGACCAACTAACTGGTTTGGCTTTGACCTCTCTCTAAGGGTGTTATGCTGGCTGTCCCCTGATTTGCATCTTTTAATCCCTATACAGGGATCTAGTCTTCGCTGCAGAGGATCCACCAGAATGCTACCTCTTGAGATAGTCCCGGTGTAGATGGTGGCTGACTCAGAGAGGACAGAGTCATCGGAGCAAAGCAGTTGGTCAGGCAATTTTTATAGTCAGGAGTCAGGCCAAGATCAGTGCTGGCAGAGTTCAAAGATATCCGAGAAACAAGTCTGAAGTCAGGGAAGGCAGCAACGGGTGAATATGGGTGTCACTAGGGAAGGTGCCCTATATACCCAGGGACAGCCAGCCATAGGCTGGGGAAAAATTTGGATGTGCACACCCTAGCCCTTTTAAGAAGCTGAGAGGAAGTGCACAGCCAAGCTAAGGGCTCATGCACATGAGCGTAAGCACTCAGTGCCCATATTGAGTGACCGTAAAACGGCCTGGTCCTCAATATATGTGGGCACTGGCCCGTGTGCGCCTAGTCTGTAATCACGGATGGCAGATTCCATTGTCTTGAATGGGTCCGCAATCCACAAGATCCGCAAAGAGAAGTGCGGAGGCATGGGTCAGAAGCTCGCGAAAGGACCCCTTGTGGACCCATTCAAGTCAATGGGTCCACATCCGCAAACGGCGTGCACATGTGCCCAGAGAACGGGGCACATCATCTTCATGAGCCCTAAGGGACAGGTCAGGAGGCTTAGCTGAGAAGAGCAGACCACAGCCTGCAGAAGATGCCGGTGGTCGTGACCATTGCCATCTAGGGGAAGAAGGAACAAGGCCGCAGCGACTATTTGAGTGCAGAGGTGTAGCTGTTGTGGAAGCAAGGGAAGTGGCTGTTGCGGGGCAGGAACTCAGAGGTGCCCGCCCCCAGGGGGAGAAAGATTTTATTGTCAGGGCCCCTTCAACAGTATTACACAATAACATAATATACAGAGACATGACGTTCAGTATATACATGTAGGAAATGGAGGGAGCGGCTGCCCGGCCTGGTCTGAGAGGGCTGATTTGACTAACCACAGGAGTGAGGGTTGCATGGAAGGAGGGGAAGGTGCTCTTTCAAATATTTGATGAGGTGCCCAGGCACAGAACTGTAGTGTAGTCAGGAACAGGGCCAAGGGTTATTACCAGGAGAGTGACCAGGATAGAATAAACAGGAGGGTGAGGTGAAGGCATAATCAGAGGTTGGGCCTAGTATCAGAATCAGGAGCAGGTGAACAGGTGTCAGTTCACAAATCCTAGGAGTAAGACAGAAGCAGAATCTGATAACGAAGTTAGAATTCAGGAAAAATAGCAGATAGGAATGAACCCTGATAAAAATGAGATAAGCCACCAGGGTTGACATCATCAAGGACCATCAGTTGCCATAGAAACCTGATATAGTCAACAGCTGAGAGGAGAAAAGCCAGGCCTAGGACAATCAGAGACATGACTGACTGCTTGTAGGAGAACATGACTGCTTTGGTGACTAACACCATGTGAACCATGGTAGTATCTTATTGAGTTGCACAATTCTTCTTTCCTTGGGCACTTGTGGTTGGGAGTGATGCATATGCATAAGATGGTTGGTTCAGTCCCACCAAGGTCCATGGGTTCAGCCAATGCTCCTCTAATGTGTACTGCACCTTTACAATGTCACTTTTATGGAGTCCCAGATCCCATAATTACATTCAAGTGTCGCTCATTGACATCTCAATATGGAATTTACCTTCTTCACATTTCCGTTGAGGAGGTCCAAGGTGTTTCCCTCAAGTAATGGATAATCTTTATCTGATTAAAGTCCAATCCCATCGTTACGTAAACGATTGAAGAGTTGTAATGGATGAGGAAGGGCCTCCATAAAGTGTAATTGTGATTGTTCTTATCTGAGCCCATCCCAACTATTGTGTTGCAACACTGGCAGCAGATAGAGAACAGAAGACTTAGGCCTCATTCACACGGTCAGTGTTTCACGGATGTGTGCTGGACGTGTTCTCCATGGACAGCATACGCCCCCATTCATTTTAATGTGTGTATTCAGACATCAGTGTTTTACCACGGTCCGTGGTTCTGTTTTTTTTAGCATGGATGCATGTCCTATCTTGATCCGTGTTCCCGGATCCCTCACACCCATTATAGTCAATGAGTCCATAGAAACCACGGATCCCTCACGGATGTCATCCTGTGTTGCATCCGTGTTTCACGGATCATTAAGAAGAGATGCTTTGAAAATTATTTTTCAGCTGTTCAGTGTCAGCGAAACACGGATGCAACACGGACAGCAAAAAAAGGACACACAGACCCAACACGGATCCTTCACGGACAGCTTCACGGACGCATCACTGACCACCTGCTCATGGATATGAGCACGGACACGGACGTGTGAATGAGGCTTTAAAGGGGTGTCCTGTCTGCACAATGCCCTTTTGCTTTACTGTCCTCCTGATTTTTGGTGTGACCACAAGGCATAACCACTGATGGGACTCCCCAGCGATCAGCTGCAATCTATGGAGAAACCTGGCAGAAGGTGTTTGATTTCCCTGCAGCTCCCCCACAGGGCAAATGAAGTATTACATGGGGTCCATGGAAATCAATGGACTGTTGTTTAAAGCTTGGACATGCCGAGCTGCATTCCAAGAGTCTCTAACATTTTGATTTTCCCATCCAGAGCTTTTTTTTTTTTACATTTAGAATCAGCAGTGGATATGTCGAAGTTATGTAGAGGCCGGCGCAACTACAAACTTCAGCGATCAACCGCCAACGCAGGGGCTTATTAAGACCGGAGTCTGAAATGCTGGTATTAATAAATGCCTAATATATGCCTAAGTAATACTCCTATATAGTATAGACACAATACAGCCATAGAATGCTGTAATAATACTTTTCTACAGTGTCCACACAATACAGCCATATAGTGCCTAAATACTACTGTCATGCAGCGTCCACATAATACAGCCTAAATAATACTCCTATACTGTATACAGCCATACAGTGTCTAAATAATACTCTCATACAATGTCCATACAGTACAGCCATATACTGCCTAAATGATACTCTCATACAATGTCCATACAGTACAGCCATACAGTATCTAAATAATACTCTCATACAGTGCCCACACAGTACAGCCATACTGTGTCTAAATAATACTCTCATACAATGTCCACACAGTACAGCCATACAGTATCTAAATAATACTGTCATACAGTGCCCACACAGTACAGCCATACAGTATCTAAATAATACTGTCATACAATGTCCACACAGTACAGCCATATACTGCCTAAATGATACTCTCATACAGTGCCCACACAGTACAGCCATACAGTATCTAAATAATACTCTCATACAATGTCCACACAGTACAGCCATACAGTATCTAAATAATACTCTCATACAATGTCCACACAGTACAGCCATACAGTGCCTAAATAATACTCTCATACAGTGCCCACACAGTACAGCCATACAGTGCCTAAATAATACTCTCATACAGTGCCCACACAGTACAGCCATACAGTATCTAAATAATACTCTCATACAATGTCCATACAGTACAGTCATATAGTATCTAAATAATACTCATACAATGTCCATACAGTTCAGCCATACAGTGCCTAAATAATACTCATACAATGTCCATACAGTTCAGCCATACAGTGCCTAAATAATACTCATACAATGTCCATACAGTACAGCCATATACTGCCTAAATAATACTCTCATACAATGTCCACACAATACAGCAATACAATACCTATATAATACTCCCATACAGTGTCCACACAGTACAGCCATACAGTATCTAAATAATACTCTCATACAATGTCCACATATTACAGCGTTACTACACTGGATAAATAATTCTACCATAAAGTGTCCACACAGTACAGCCATACAATACCATAATAATACTCCCATAGAGTACATACAGTATCCTCATAATGCCGCCATTCTACCACAGTGTCACAATATGGGGATCAGTGCAGGAGCCAGCGATGACTTCAGTCTTTCACTCAAAGGTTGCTGTTGGAGAGCCTGATCTTGGGTGGCCCCGGTCACTTGCCCAGTTTGCCCCATCGTCTCTAAACGGCTATATTATTGGTTTTACCTAATTTCTCCAATAAGAAATTTAAGTGGTAAAATACGACAGGAAAGGACGAGTCGCTGACTTTTATTGACCAGGTAATGAAATGATACATCATAAATGTTCTAACCTGCTGACGTCATCTTCCTAAAATCTATAAAAAAAATAATAATGCACGCCATACACATGTAAAGAAAAACTCCCAGAATCCTTTCTGCTCAGATAAATCAACATTTATTGATCAGTCGGGGCGGCGGTCCTCATGTGGAGTGTTCCACCTGCGCTCGGCACAGAGGAGGCTTTATTTCCAAATGTTGCCTCAACCTGCAAAAAAAAAAAACAAAAGTTATGATGAAAAAGCACCAGTTAGCATGATCAACCCTAATAAACTGGACATAGGGTCAATTAGGGTTGATCCTGATGTCTGAAACAACCCCTTTCCTGTTGAAATCCGTTGCCCAGTTTATGAGAAATCTGAAGATGATTCCATATGCTAATGAGGTGCTCAGTGCGAGAGGGGCGGGCCTAACACCTCATAGCACTGCTTTACCACCCCTTAGCCACTCCTCCTCCCCTTGAGTGACAGGGCCAGGCATCCTCACTGTCTTCCTGCCTGGCTCTGTAATCCCGCGTGAGTGTTCAATCGGCTCATCTCATTCGGAGATCCGAATGTCATTGTGCAGTTCGTGTATTATTAAATTCACGGTTGCAAGTACATTAATAAATTTCCGCCATACTGTCATACCACCACTAGGGGGAACACAGTGCATAGTATTTTATACAGTTACCACAGATATCAATGGAAGCTGGAAAATCTCTATGCGCTGAGCTCCCCCTAGTGCATGAAGATGCAGTTTTTTCAGTGCTGGGCCCTCCTTCACCTGAGCAGTCTCATGGTCTGGCTCCATTATAGGTACATCACTGCTCCAGACACCGCTATACACATACATATTTGGCATAATTTTGCAGGTGGGTTATCTAACCTGAGAACACAAGGATTGGGGCATGTTGAAATCCAACTACTCCACCCTTCTCTCCTCCTGAGTCAGGAGCCCCCCATATATATCAGACAACAAAACTGTTATGATGTTATGCCTAATGCAGCCATGAGGGGGCGATGCATCACTGGTTTCCCTTCTACCAAACCTTCTGCATCTGTTGTGGTGCTTCGATCAGAAAAGTTACCGCCTAGTTGGAGACCTCATGCACATGACCGTATCAATTTTTCAGCGTGTAAACCACGGACCCACAAAACATGAAAACATATGGATGCAGACTAATGCATATGTGATTCTGATGGCACACGGACTGTAAAACCGTTATGGTCGGTCGTGTACATA
>ONZH01027786.1:0-76464 GCA_900303285.1 Rhinella marina
CTCTTGGGCTCCACAAATTTTAAGACGTCTCACCTCTTGGGCCTCCACAAAATTTTCCATGAGCCTCTGGCCAGCCCACGGCCTCTTCCTGCCTTTGCGGTCCTACGCATCCCTCAACATCCCCACTGCTTACCTGCTAGACATGACACTGGGCCAGGTCGGGTCACTGACATCTCTAGCGTCCAACAATTTGGGCATTTTAAGGCTTCTGCATGTGTTTGAGTTGTGTTTTACATTTTAAAGAAGACATGTCTGACCACATCTCACACACACACACAATGACAATTAGGGGTGGGGTCTATTTGCTTTCCCCCTTGCCTATGCCATCTGTGGTTGTCATAAGGCAACGTGATTTTAAGGGGCTGCAGAATTTTATCTTCTTTTTTGTCTAGTTTGGCTTGGGGTCCATGGCAATGTAGAGGAAAGAAGGTTTCCTTGTATGGTCTCACTTTACAGAGAGGTTATATTGTCTTTGGAGTGTATTGTTGAGAGGCTGTGATAGTGGCGTAATAGTGCGACTTGGGCGCGTTATATGCACCCAGACATGCTTCCCCTGCTGTCCCAGTTGCATTCCAGCAGTGTTGGCATCCTTTTCTGAGGTTTCAGGGTGGACTTGGTGACCTCCAAGTGGTCGAATTGAGATTTCCAAGTGGCGAGCATTTTTTCCCCATAGACTTTAATGGGATTCGATATTCGGTCGAATAGTCGAATTTCGCGGTCTATTCGAATCGAATTTCGAACTTTCGAATATTTCACTACTCGCTCATCTCTAATTATTACAAAAAAAGTTTAAATGATCCAATAAATTTCGTTCCACTTCACAATTGTGACCCACTTGTTGATTCTTCACCAAAAATTTAAAATGTTATATCTTTTTGTTTGAAGCCTGAAATGTGGCAAAAGCTTTAAAAGTTCCAGGGGGCCAAATACTTTCGCAAGGCACTGTAAGTGAGGGACATGAACATGTGGAGTCACTGTGGGTTGAAATACATGGAACAAAAAACAATAATAAAATACTAATAGGAGTTTATTATAAGCCACCTAGACTTGACAGCGGCGAATCAATGGATGTCGTATATCTGGACTTCTCCAAAGCATTTGACACTGTGCCACATAAAAGGTTAGTATATAAAATGAGAATGCTTGGTCTGGGAGAAAATGTCTGTATGTGGGTAAGTAACTGGCTCAGTGATAGAAAACAGAGGGTGGTTATTAACAGTGCACACTCAGATCACTGTCAGTAGTGGGGTAACACAGGGGTTAGTATTGGGCCCAATTCTCTTCAATATATTTATTAATGATCTTGTAGAAGGCTTGCACAGTAAAATATCAATTTTTGCTGATGACACTAAACTGTGTAAAGTAATTAACACAGAAGAGGACAGTACACTGCTGCAGATGGATCTGGATAGATTGGAGGCTTGGGCAGAGAAGTGGCAGATGAGGTTTAACACTGACAAATGTAAGGTTATGCACATAGAAAGGAATATTGCAAGTCACCAGTACATAATAAATGGTAAAACACCGGGTAACACTGACATGGAAAATTTTAGTGAACAGCAAACTAAGCTGCAGAAACCAGTGTTAGACAGCCTCTGCCAAGGCCAATAAGATAATGGGTTGCATCAAAGGGGGCATAGATGCCCGTGATGAGAACATAGTCCTGCCACTTTACAAATCACTAGTCAGACCACACAGAGTACTCATGTGAACAAGGCAGACATAGCAGAGCTGGAGAGGGTTCAGAGGAGGGCAACTAAAGTAATAACTGGAATGGATGGACTACAGTACCCAGAAAGATTATCAAATTTAGGGTTATTTACTTTAGAAGAAAGACGACTGAGGGAAGATCTAATAACTATGTATAAATATATCAGGGGTCAGTACAGAGAGTTCTCCCATCATCTATTTATCCCCAGGACTGTGATGAGGGGACATCCTTTGCATCTGGAGGAAAGGTTTGTACACAAATATAGAAGAGGATTCTTTACAGTAAGAGCAGTGAGACTATGGAACTCTCTTCCTGAGGAAGTGGTGATGGTAAGTTCACTAAAAGAGTTCAAGAGGGGCCTGGATGTATTTCTGGAGGGTAACAATATTACAGGCTATAGTTTCTAGAGAGGGGTTGTTGATCCAGGGAGTAATTCTGATTGCCTGGAGGCGGGAAGGAATTTTTTCTCCTAAAATGAGGAAAATTGGCTTCTACCTCACAGGTTTTTTTTTCCTTCCTCTGGATCAACTTGCAGGATAACAGGCCGAACTGGATGGACAGATGTCTTTTTTTCGGCCTTATAAACTACACTCACCGGCCACTTTATTAGGTACACCTGTCCAACTGCTCGTTAACACTTAATTTCTAATCAGCCAATCACATGGCGGCAACTCAGTGCATTTAGGCATGTAGACATGGTCAAGACAATCTCCTGCAGTTCAAACCGAGCATCAGTATGGGGAAGAAAGGTGATTTGAGTGCCTTTGAACGTGGCATGGTTGTTGGTGCCAGAAGGGCTGGTCTGAGTATTTCAGAAACTGCTGATCTACTGGGATTTTCACGCACAACCATCTCTAGGGTTTACAGAGAATGGTCCGAAAAAGAAAAAACATCCAGTGAGCGGCAGTTCTGTGGGCGGAAATGCCTTGTTGATGCCAGAGGTCAGAGGAGAATGGGCAGACTGGTTCGAGCTGATAGAAAGGCAACAGTGACTCAAATTGCCACCCGTTACAACCAAGGTAGGCAGAAGAGCATCTCTGAACGCACAGTACATCGAACTTTGAGGCAGATGGGCTACAGCAGCAGAAGACCACACCGGGTGCCACTCCTTTCAGCTAAGAACAGGAAACTGAGGCTACAATTTGCACAAGCTCATCGAAATTGGACAGTAGAAGATTGGAAAAACGTTGCCTGGTCTGATGAGTCTCGATTTCTGCTGCGACATTCGGATGGTAGGGTCAGAATTTGGCGTCAACAACATGAAAGCATGGATCCATCCTGCCTTGTATCAACGGTTCAAGCTGGTGGTGGTGGTGTCATGGTGTGGGGAATATTTTCTTGGCACTCTTTGGGCCCCTTGGTACCAATTGAGCATCGTTGCAACGCCACAGCCTACCTGAGTATTGTTGCTGACCATGTCCATCCCTTCATGACCACAATGTACCCAACATCTGATGGCTACTTTCAGCAGGATAATGCGCCATGTCATAAAGCTGGAATCATCTCAGACTGGTTTCTTGAACATGACAATGAGTTCACTGTACTCAAATGGCCTCCACAGTCACAAGATCTCAATCCAATAGAGCATCTTTGGGATGTGGTGGAACGGGAGATTCGCATCATGGATGTGCAGCCGACAAATCTGCGGCAACTGTGTGATGCCATCATGTCAATATGGACCAAAATCTCTGAGGAATGCTTCCAGCACCTTGTTGAATCTATGCCACGAAGAATTGAGGCAGTTCTGAAGGCAAAAGGGGGTCCAACCCGTTACTAGCATGGTGTACCTAATAAAGTGGCCGGTGAGTGTATGTTACTATGTTTCAGGCCCTTTTATTTGGTGCCCTTTTTCAAGATTGTCCGAGGTGCGGCACCTGGACTCTTTGCCAGTTGTCAAGGAAGCGCTGGGCTGGTGACGTCAGCTTCTTTAATATCATTGGACATAGTCTGCCCTCACCATCGTAGGCTTCAGGCAAAGGGCGGAAGCGGATGTGACATGGAACCGCAGCATTTCGTCAAGTGCCATTAAGACTGACCACAGGTAAGTTATCTCACATGGCCGAATAGATTCATCCTTATTGGCGGGCGATCTGTTAAACAGTATTGAGACATTCCCCATAGCCACTTCTTCTGAGGAAGCAGCACGCGAAATGCACGTCGAGGAGGAATGCCATTATTCACTGGTATGTGATTAGGTTTAGATATGTTTAGATTTGTTTAGGGCCGCATTACACCATTAGCTGGTGTTATATGTAGTATAGTCTGTCTATCGATGGGATGTCAGGAATAGCTGTCGAGTTGGATTGCATTTCCACCCTCTCTATGTTTAGACTTACATTAATTTACAGCTAGGGCAAAGTGCAATAGTGTTTATTTGTTTCATGATATCTCAATAGTAGCCTTGATCCAGTAATAAATATATGGCAGCTGGGGTGATGCATTTAGTTTCTACTACTACAATATGCTGATCATGTTAATTTTAATTGATTATAATAAACGTTAATATGACTTAAAATGAACTATAGTATACTCCATAATTAATTTTCAATATAACTGTTTAAAGGAGTAGTTCCGGTAATTGAATGATGTTACATTGGTGTGGATGCAAAGTAATATTAATACTAAGGCCTCTTTCACACGACAGTATTTTTTGCGGGCTCCAATCCGCATTTTTTGCTGATAAAATACGGACCCATTCATTTCTATGGGTCCACAAAAAATACTGACAGTACACTGTGTGCTGTCCGCATCCATATGTCCGTTCCGTAGCCCGCAAAAAAAAAAAATAGAACATGTCCTATTCTTGTCTGTTTTGCGGACAAGGATAGGCATTGTTACAATGCCTTGTTACAATGCCAATGCGGACCGCAAAACACAACGTTCATGTGAAACTAGCCTAATTATGTTTGTGGTTTTAGCTGTGGATTTCACCCTTTGACTCCTTTTGAAAGAGGGGCGAGATCTGTTGCAAAACCACATCAAATCCAAACCAAAAATCGCTGTCAGAAATTCTGTTCTTTAGTGCAGATACGGTGGAGAAACGCACCTAAATCCATACGGAAATTTGTGCATATCTTATGTGGGATCACCCGCATCGTGCGCAGTTGACTTAAGTGTGGCTGCACACGTTGCAGATTCTGTTTCAGAAAACTTCTGCGACTGAAATTTAGTTCCATTCATCTTATCAGGGTTTCCAAAAATCCCATTCAGATTAAGGCCTCATGCACACGAACGTGTGCCGGCCGTGCCCGTGCTGCGGTCCGCATACGGCGGGTCCGCAATAAACGGGCACCGGCCGTGTGCAGGCTGCATCACAGATCGCGGACCCATTCACTTCAATGGGTCCGCGATCCGGGAGATGCAGAGCGGAGGCACGAATCGGAACACCACGGAAGCACTACGGTGTGCTTCCGTGGTGTTTCTGGCCGTGCCTCCGCACCGCAAAAAAGTAGCGCTAGACCTACTTTTTTGCGATCCGGACCCTTGGATGCGGATCGCGGACCCCATTCAAGTAAATGGGTCCGCGATCCACATGCGGTGGCCTCACGGTCAGTGCCTGTGCATTGCGGACCGCAGTTTGCGGCCCGCAGCACGGGCACGGCCGGCACACGTTCGTGTGCATGAGGCCTAATGGAACTGATTATCAGTTGCAGAACTTTTCTGCAACAATATCTATCTTGAGTGAATGTACCCTATTGATATGCATCTCAAAAGCATAGAGAACCTATTGGAAAATGTCAATGACTATAAAAAGAAAATGTAGTAGCAGCTGAAAGGTTTTCAACTGTTACAAGTAAGGACTGAAGCAAAGTAGTGGAGAAACCAAGAAATCACCACAGATATTTATCTTTCTGTGGATTTTCACTGCAGATGTCCCTTTCAGTGAATCCAGGTTAAATCCATGGTAAATCAGCCGCACAATCCACAAAAACAATCTGCATAATATATTTACCATATAATTTGCTTTGAAATTCATTGTGGATATTTTCTGGTATGCCTCGATGAACAAAAAGAAACCCAATCCATGCCCTTTATCTTCAGAGACTGGGAGCTTAATATTGACACAGAATATACTGGCTCAAAGTTACTAACGTGATTCCGGAAATTAAAGGGGTATTCTGGTTATAACAAGTTATCTCCTATTCACAGGATAAAGGATAACTATAAGATTGGTGGGGGTCCTAACACTGGGAACCCCACCGATCACAAGAACAGGAGCCCCTGTGAAATGGACGGAGCGGCTGGTCGGAAATACGTGCCCCTGCTCCATTCATTTCTACTCAGCTATCTCCGATCTGTTATCCCCTATCCTGTATGTTTTGTTTGTTGCAGGTTTTAAGCTACCTGCACATGAGTGCGAGTGAACGCACATAAGATCTGGACGTTTCCATATGGATTTATCTGCATTTCTGCACTATATCCACACCAATATCTGCAATTTCTGATTAGGTGCGGGTTTTCATTGAAAAATTGTGATATCCGCAGCTAAAATCGCAAACATAATTGACATGCTGCGGATTTGGAAATTTCTACGCAGAAACAATTCACATGTGTGATTTGTGTAATCTCATACACTTTACTGGTACTGTACTATGGTGGGGTTTTTCCGCATTGGAATCTGCATGGAAAAAACATGCTTAGGGCTCATGCACACGAATGAATGTATTTTGCAGTCCGTAAAAAACAGATCCGCAAAAAATACTGATGAAGTCCGTGTGCATTCCGTATTTTGCAGGACGGAATAACCAGACCCTAATAGAACAGTTCTATCCTTGTCCATAAAGCGAACAATAATAAAACATGTTCTATTTTTTTGCGAAACGGAAATACGGACATACGGAAATGGAATGCACACTAACTTCCGTTTTTTTTGAGGACCCATTAAAATAAATGGTTCTGTAGACGATCCGCAAAAAAACTGGAACGGAGACGGAAAGAAAATACATTTGTGTGCATGAACCCTAAGACTTGGAGACATTTTGTATTAGCATAAATCCATCTTGTCCAACAAGAAAATAATTAGTGTGTACCATTATTAAGTGTAATCCTCTAGCCTAGCAACTCCCTTGTACTAACTTCAGCATGACCAGCGTTCCATCCTTCCCACACGTGTCTTCCTACTATTGTAGATGAAGTGATAAGTCTCTTGCTCCTTAGAGAACGACAGCTTTTGTGCCATTAAAGTGAACCCCCCCTCCAGTCGCCTCCAGTTCTGCAGATTATTTTATGTTTCTGCAAACTCCTTTGCTGGCACCACCCACATCTAAGACACCTCCAGGCAATTACCTAAAACTGCCTGGTGGAAGTCTCAGCCCTGAATGCATCTCATAATTGCAGTGATTGGAAACTCGCCTCCTCCCCTCTGCTGCACAGGCAGAAGTGACACTGCTCAGTGGCTGCGAGAGGAGAAGACCTGACTATGATCTGTTTATGTCCCACTCAACACTGAAGGCTTGTGCTGCTGAGGACACACCAGAGGACAGAGATGGCCGACAGACACTACATAGACAACTCTGAGCAGCAGGGAGACAGAGAGAAGCAGGAGTGGGGCTATGTGGAAGGTGAGTGCTCCCTTCATTTTTCAGTATTATGTGTGAAATCCAAACTTTTCCAGCATAGAAGGGACTCTTCAAAGTGTAAAGATTTCTAAACAATCAGAGGGACAATCCAATGTTCACTCAGTATTATAAAGCTCTTCTAATACCTTCATGTGTGCAAATATCTTGCTTGGAGTTATAAATGTTTCAGAAGAATAGAAACAATTGCATTTTTGCATTAATTGATAAGGGAAATTCTTGCTTAGGTTACATCTCACACAGATGGTATAATGACTAGCAATTAATATTACTTTTGATGATCAGTTTTTGAATTTATGGACCATGTTCTCACCAGTTTACACTATGTTCACACACAACAGATCTGTTGCAAAAACAGAATCCATACATCTGAATGGGGTTGTTCTACCAGCCTGTGCGCAGATTCTACAATCCATTGAGATGAAGTTGTGTGTGAACTGTGTACTGTGTGTACACTGTGTGTACTGTGCACAGATTTCATATGGATAAATCACAGCATAATACAGCACCAGCAAAGCGAATGAGATTTGACAAATCTTATGGACACTGCTTTTTCCTTAAGAGAGGAAATTAACCTGTTGTGCAGATTTAAAAATCTACATCACGTTGATTATGGGGCGGAGCTTATGCCATTTCAGGTTGGGGGGCGGGGAGTGGGGGGGGTGGGTCAATTTGCCCATAGACTTCAATGGGGTTGTTTACATAAAAGGAAGAAAATGCACACAAATCTGCACAAAAAAGAAACGCACCAAAGCCGCAGTAAATAGTGCTGATTTATGTGTGCTTTTTTGTACTGTTTTGGTGCAGATTTTCTGCACACAAATCTGCACCATGTACAGGCATTCTAAGAATCAGGGTGCACCATTGATGGGATGCGTTATTCGAAGTCAGATTATTTGAGTTAAGGCTCATGCACACGAACATATTTTTTTTTCCCACATTGGATCCGTGTGGGTCGGTTGTGGACCCATTCACTTCAGTGGGGCTGCAAAAGATGCGGACAGCACACCATGCGCTGTCCCCATCCGTATGTCCGTTCCGCGGCCCTGCAAAAAAACAGAACGTGTCCTTTTCTTGATCATTTTATGGACAAGGATGGGACTGTTCTATAGAGGCCAGCATGTTCTATAAAATGTGTAACGCACAGGGAGGTTTTCTGTGTTTTTCAGATCCACAATTTGCAGACCTCAAAACAGGCTACGGTCGTGTGCATTAACTCTTATCTTTACTTCTATAGATAATATTGATGTCGCCTATATAATTATTGTAATGTGTAGTAATAAATTAAAGTAAAATTAAAGGCCACAGTACACATTCAATAACTTTCGGACGATCATTCAGCTGTCTCTCCTGATTCCCCCAACTTTTGCATTAGCTGAAAGTGTATGTGTATTCAATGGGGAGAGTCTAGTCTTCTCTGACAGCAGCTTATCTCCTGGAAAAACAAAAATAGCAGGCGAAAATATTCACTTCACCAGATCCTTATCGGGAGCTCCTAAACACATTAGACTGTCACCCGGACCTGCCATTTTTGGGGGGTTGGGCAATAAATACACTGATGTGTATTTAGACCAGCGTTTAGACCAGGGATGCTTAACCTGTGGTCCTCCAGCTGTTGCAAAACTACAACTTCTAGCATGCCCTATTAGCTGTAAGCTGCCCAGGCATGCTGGGGGTTGTAGTTCTGCAAGAGCTGGAGGGCCGCAGGTTGGGCATTCCTGCTTTAGCCGATACAGTCTGAAGACATCCCATATTGATCACAAAGGCGCATGCTTTGGGATAGCTTTGGAGCATCTTAGAGAGGTTTTCAGGGATTTTAATATTGATGACCTATCCTCAGGATAGGTCATCAATATTGGATTGGTGCTTGTGCAAGCGCTGCCTTCCCGTCATTGTTTACCTGCTCGCTGTTGACATTGCAGCGACGAGCAGGAGTAATTACAAGAAGCCGTCCCATTCACTTCCATGGGACAGCTCTTGTAGTATACAAGTGTATAGGAGTGAGCTTTCTCAATGATGTGAATGTTATGGCTTCTTGTAATTACTATTGCTTACCGCTGCTACATCGACAACGAGCAGGTAAACAATGAAGGGAACGCAGCCTTCTCTTCAACTAGCGGATCAGTTGAAGAGAAGGAAAACCTTGTAAAATCTCTTTAATAGAAGTTATACATTTTTCCTAATACCAGCTCAAGCCTGGCATTACGTACTTTATGCCAAATAAACTGGTACATTGCATCAATAAATCCAGGGCATTTCATGGCTCAAGAAAGCCATGTCCCACTTTGTAGATATTTGAAAAGTGTATAGCAAGGTACAAAAAGTTTTAGAAGACATAATAAATGAGGCATATGACATTTGGCCCAGTTTTTTTTAACTCGTTACAAATGGTGTGCTGGCCATAGTAAATCTCCCCCAAAGTGTCAAAGGAAATTGTCTGGCCATTTACATTTTTTTAAATATATCCCCATACTGACACTTCATGGCCTCCTACCAATCTTTGGCCCCTGCCATCACAAAGAAAATGACCACTCAGCCATACACTGCTTGAGGCGGGTCACCTCTGAGACCAGTGATTGGGTGGGAATTAGTTGTGTATTAAGAGAAGGCAGTGAAGAGTTGAAACAGGAGCAGCGGGGGGATCAGGAAGGTTATACAACTTATTTTACACCATGGGAAGCCTACAACAATATAATGCTTAACAGGTCAAATTATGAGAACTAAAACTTTTATCTAGAATAAATATCAGTAAAATATGTAGAAAGGCTTTTTGTTTTACCTTTTAGTTCACTGTCCATGATATTTATATTATATCCTTATTTGCTAAAGCAGAGGGGCCTGTTGGGGTACCTGGGGCATGTTATCTTATACATATTATCTTATACTGTAGAAGCAATCCCACAAAAATCTGTATTCTCTGACCTGTTAGAAAAGTACTGTACATGACATCTGTAGTGAAAGTAATTTTCTTACCAGTGACCGTGTTTGTGAGTTATAACCTCCCTTCTGATCCTCAGCTGTTTCATGTGACCAACATGATTGCTAACTGACATAGGACAGGAAGTCAGTTACCTCTCTATTCATTCTTATAAGACTGACATTGATGCTTCCATAAGAATACACAGAGAAACTGGCTTTCTGTCCACACATAAGATGCTGTGTTATTTGAAAAGTCAGTTCTAGTCACATGACATAGCTGAGGATCAGAAGGGGGGGGGGGATAACTCACAAATACACTCACTTGTAAGAAGATAACCTTCATTACCAGGGTCGTAGCTAAAGGCTCATGGGCCCACGTGCAAGAGTTCAGTTTTGGCCCCCCTTCCCTCAGTGCTTTGTGGCCAGGGGCAGGGAAGCACATAGCCTTCGTGCTGCATGAGGAAAAATTGAAACAGCAACCCCCCCCGCCAAATTCTTGACCTAACCCCTTCACTCCAGCCAGAGGTGCAGCTTGACCAGCATGCACTTTCTATAATACTGGTGTCTTCTTATGCGACACAAGGGTCTTTTGGCCCCTTCAGGCTCCTGGGCCCGGTAGCGACTGCTACCTCTGCACCCCCTATAGCTACGCCCCTGTTCATTACAGCTTACATCATGTACCTTTCTAATAGGTCAGAGAATAACATTTTTGTGAGAGTTCTTCTTTAATACATCTGTGAAGAAGGCCAAGGTCACACTCTGGCAGTTGCAGAGGGCCATTTACCTATCAAGATAGAATCCTACAGTGAAGAATGGTATAAAGTTTTAGGGCTCGATATGATATAATAATCTGAAAACTATCATTTCCCAATTATTCCAGATTAAAAGAATTTCACTGTACATATTGTACATTTACTATATAATGTACTTAGTATTCATTCTTTAACCCCAGCGACCAGGCCACTCCCTTCTGGAATGGTCCTGTTGTACTGTGGTTAGAGACACTGATTAAAACACCAGAGACACTCGCATGGCATAATTCAGAGCCAGGCAGGAAATCAGGAACTCTGTCATACAGACTTCTTACACATGGACACACAGGGGGGAATTTATCATTAGGAAAATATTTGAAGTCAGTTTTGCTTCAGTCTGTGTTGGAGTACTTTCTGCCACATTTATCAAACGTCACAGGTTGTTTGATAAATGTGGCTTGTCCTTAAACCTAACACTTCTGTCTAGAGAAGCTACTCCACTTTTCCTACTCCACCCTCCTCCTGGAGTGAGATTGCGACTATTTTGCGACTTTTTAAAAAAAAGTCGCAATGATAAATCTGGAGTGAAACTCATTAACATGGCTAACCACACCCACTTTTCCACCCATATTACAAACTGGAGTGAGTTGTGTACACATGCAAAAAGTCGCAAAAAAATGCGCAAAAAAGTCGCAAAAGCCCTATCGTGCGACTTTTTGAAGACAGAATTCTGGAGTGAAGGTGTGATAAATCAGGGCCACAGACTTTAGGGATTTGGACACTGTTCAGACATAGCAGAACTTAGCAAGACAGAATTCAGGAATGGACTACAAGAACTTGGACATATGGCTTCCCGAAACTGAAACATTGCACAGACACAGCAGATGCATACAGAACCTGGGCAAGACAGATTGGACAAGAACTAGGATGGAATTCAGACAATACACAGAACAGACTTTGACAAACAAACTAGATCAGGATTCAGACTGTTACATGGTAAAGTCTTTGGTAAAGACACTAAGACAGAAGTCAGACTGTGACATAGCAAGGACAATCCAGTCTATGAAATGGGACTATGATTATGGCACAGACAGACTCCAAACAGATCAAAGCAAGACAGACTTAAAAGATCAGAAAGTTGCTCCACCAGGCCAAGTTTTAGCGTTCAAGAGACATCCACCAACTCAGGAACATATATAGCAGACTTAACAAACTCATTAGTCACACAGGTGCAGAGACACCGACAGCAAAGGAAAGGTTAACCATTGCAATGCAGAACTGAGGAAGAGTACAAGCACATAGGTACAACTCACACTACATGTAACCAGGACAAGGAATGGCCCTAAATCACTCCAATTTGCAGCTGGAGCAGATGATGCAGTGATTAAACTGAAATGCCACTGCAACACCCTTTATCAAGGAAAAACACTTTGGTGTTGAATTGCAGCTCAGTGACACAGATTTACTAAACCAATACATGGCATAAACTTGGGCTGTAATGTCTTGAACCAGATGTATGATGAATGCGGTGCAGGGATAGACACTTTTTCCTGACTCTATACCAACTATTGGCTGACTTACAATGAGACAGAATTTTACAAGCGAAGTGTGGTACAATTTTAGCACAAAATGCGCATCTTAGGTCATGCCCCCTTTCCTGTGAATCTCGTTCTCTTTCGAGCAAGTTAGTAAAAAGTATATAAACCCTAGTTGTACAAAGGAAAAAAAAAAAACCACAATGCAACAGCACTCTGCAAACCAAATAAAGCACAAAAATGCCATAGTAATAGAAAGTATTCTGGTGCTAATGCTAATATTATTTTGCAAATTTGAGATTCTTTTCAAATACATTTTGTACAAAATTATTTTTGCCGTCTGCAAAACGTCAAGGCGATCTGTGTAAGACGGAAACCTAACACTAAATGCTATCTGTTATGTGCCATAACGGCCACCATAAAATTCAGGGATGCAGGTTCCACATGCATGCTGGGTCCACTCTGCTTTTATCATTTTTGGTGCCAAATGGCCTCCATTCAATCCAGGGATTGCAGGTACCAACATACATGCCAAGCACAGAGAGTGCTGTTGCAGTGTGTTTTTTTTCCCTTTGTGTTTTTAGCCACATGCACCTGCGCATTTGGATGTGCTGACTGACCCCCTTTTTCTCAGCAGTATGTACTGGAGGTGTGGCTGACTCCTGATCAGCCTGTCTTCCCCATAGGCCAATTTTAATTAGTGTAAGTATAAAGCTGTAGCCTGCACTAACTGGAAGCCTTTTGGCACTAGGAGAGATATAAAGTGGGCTCGGCATGCATGTTGGTACCTGCATTCCCTGGATTGAATGGAGGCCATTTTGGCACCAAAAATGATAAAAGCACAATGGACCCAGCATGCATGTGGAACCTGAATTTTATGGTGGCCATTGTGACAAATAACAGGTAGGAATTAGTGTTAGGTTCCCGTCTTACAGAGATCGCCTTGACGTTTGGCAGACGGGCCAGAGTGGTTTGCAGAGTGCTGTTGCATTGTATTTTTTTTTCCTTTGTGTTTATAGCCATAGCAGCGTGCACCTGTGCATTGGAATGTGGTGACTGACCCCCTTTTTCTTTGCAGAAACCCTACTTGTGCCATAATTACACCAATGTGCATACACATTTTAGGCGCAGACACATTACTAAATCTGGTCCATTGTATATACAGTGGTGGAAGCAGTAGGGAGACATTTGCCCCTAAAGTATTTTGTCCAAAAGTGATATCTGATTAAACAGTGAAGAGGGCTATAAAGTTCTACGGCTGGATCTGATCCCTGTGGCATCAAAGAACTGTGCCGCAAATAGAATGTGTGATTCAGACCATACAGTATGACTTTTGTACTTGAGTATTTAATAGATTAAAAATATTTGCTTTTGCCTGGTTAACTACTTTTAGGATATAAAGAGTTAAAAACCTGTTACAACACTTTCACTTTTAATAACACTTTATTGTTTCGAAGTAAAATGGGTAAATCTTTTAGAAAAAAAATCATGTGACATTGATATAATGATTTTTATTGGTTAATTAGGAAGGAAAAAGAACTGAACAGCCAATGTCCATGACTCCATCGCTCTTTCTTGGGCCTCATACACTCTTAAGGATTACAGATCCATGTTATTCCATTTTTCATGTGAAAGGTTGTATTCACAGTACTGTTTTGCATGTACAGAACATTTCTTTTTTCAATTTGCAGCCTGTTCCAACCGATTCATATCTGTACTGTTTTCAGTTTAGTGAAGTCAATGGGAAGTAATCTAGAAGCACTTTGCGTAGTTCAGATGTTCGTATTTGTTCCTTTTTTTTTCTACCTCCTTTTCCACTGATTTGTATTGATGACCAGTACTGAGGGTAGTTACTGTAACTTGAAACAAAACTTATGATACCACTTTTATACATACCGTAATTTTTGCAACTTTCTTAATGTTCAAATGTATTTTCCATTAAAGTGTACACAGTGTTTAGTGTACCAACTGCATCCAAAGTTTTATCATTTCAAAGCAATAAGGATTTTTCTCTCTCATCCCTTAAAGGGAGGAACCTTTGAACATCCTCCTTCACTCTTCTGAGATCTATTGCTTTTTTGGTGAAAATAAATGTAAAGTGGAAAGAAAAGCTGCAGTTGTAACAAGCCCTTAGGGTACAGTCACACAGTCAGGTTTCTGCTGCAGTTTTGGAAGCGAAAAACAGGGGTGAAATAATACAGAAAATCTGTCCTGTATACTTTCTCTCCTTTTATGATCTTCGTTTACCTTTATAGCAGCCTTCCATAACCAATGGCTCAAGATCCACATGTGGCTCTCTGGCCCCTGCATGTGGCCCTTATAGCTGTTGGCAGCTGCAGATAAGTTTAGTATCCTTGAGGCACCATCAATGTAATTACATTACAAGCACTTGGTACCAGAATGAAGCCATATCGCTGGCAGGAAATATTGTAAAAACCTTATCACTTGTCAAATGTCTCCAGCAATAAACTGAAAATCTTTCATAGCAGTAAATGCTGACAACAAAGAATTTGTAGTAAATTGCTAAGTCAAATTGACTTTGATCTTATTTTCTTAGTATTTGCCCAGTTCAGACAATCATGCCATATACTTATTTTTGGCTGACGGCAGCCAAAATTCTCTAACCAGACAGCTTTTTTTTTCATTAGTCTGCTTTCATTAAATTTTCATACAATGGTCATTAAAAATTTTCATTAGTGGTAGCAATAGTAATAGTAGTAGTAATGTTAGTGATAGTGGTGGCAGATACTTTGCATTAATCGTGGTGGCAGGGGACAACAACGAGGAGCAGCAGCAGCTAAAGGCAACAGCGGCTGCAGCAGCATTTATATGATACATGGTTGCAGAAAGACAGTAGCATGATGGAGGCAGCAGCAGCCTTATGGAAGATGATGGTCAGCAGGTCGCAGCAGTGGCATAATGGCGTCTGTGTGCAACAAGCTGCCCCCCAGGGCCAATTGCCAGGTTTATAGGAATGCTGAGTAGTGTGGTGTGGCCTCAATAGTTTCTGTGTGTGTCATGGTGCTCCTACCTGGATACCGTCGCTCCCCAGGGTTTGGCTCAGAAGCAAAAAAGGAGAGTAATGGTGGAGATGGAGAATAAGTCGAGTTCAGACTTTTATAAAGTTCAACAGATTTACTTGTATCAACTTCTATCCAGACAATATTCAGGCTTTCTCTTAGTTCCAGCAGGCTTTAGCATAAACTGGCAGGCAAACTTGAGTACTTTGCTTTCTCGCTCTCTAAACTCAGCTCTATTCTGGCAGCTGGACTTTAGGACTGTTCTGGTATCTCTGGAGTGTGGTGCCTTTGGCTGTTGACCCCCTAGTGACACTCTTTCAGTAAATCTGCAAGGAGTCATGGTGCTTCCTTCTGGATGAACTCCTACTACAGCGGGGTGGGGGTGGGGGGTTAAAAGGGGGCACCTCTAGCTGCTACATCTTTGGCACATCTTTTCAGCTCCACTGTCTAGACTAGACTGGCATAAACTAAAACTGCAACCACTCCCTTTGGTAGCACATGGGGGAGAATGGAATGGTAAGTTCCATTATATCTAAGGATCTGTGTGCCATATATCTGTGCTGCCACCTTCTAGTGAACCAGGCATATTACATGTACCAAACCAGTTTGAGCAATATTATCTATGCACAATGTGAAGAACCTGGAATAAATACAAGGATAACATTATCGTTAGCAATCAAAGACAGTAGCAGGATGAAGAAATGGTAATACCACTCTGGGGTATTACATGTATCGCGATGGAGACGGTGGCAGTAGGTATATAGAATGTGATGGTAGGCAGGTCACAACAGTAGTATGATGCAGGTGGCTACAACAGCAGTACAGAACGGATGGTAGGCAGGTGGCATTAGTGACATAATGGAGGCTGCAGCAGAAGCCATACAGAGCCATAGAGGCCGCAGTAGTGAAATGATACAGGTGGCAGCAGCAGCCGTACAGAATGTGATGAGGAGGAGATGGAGGAGGCAGATAAGTGCCTGCTGTGGGAGCCAGCCTCATGATGAGAGGGGTGAGAGGGGTCAAAAAGACCTGGCCATGTTGCTGGGGTGCTGCCTCTCCACTGCCGCAAAAACATTGACACAGTGGGCTGTGAAAGGCATGTACTGTCCCTGCCTGTAACAGCTGCTACAGGTGTCCACTGAACTGAAGACAATGGAATGCTCCTGAAAGCATTCCGTTCCGTCTTCAGACCGGAGAACAAACCGCAGCATGCTGCGGTTTGCTCTCCGGTCCAGGCATCCGCACCAAGACGGATCCGGAATGACCCCCAATGCAAGTCAATGGGGGTGGATCCGTCTGGTGTGACCACAATGGTAACCGGATCCGCCCTCCATTGACTTTCAATGGAGTTCATGACGGATCCGGCTACACATACACACATACAGACATAGACATACACATAAACATACACACACATATAGACATACAAATACACATACATACTTACATGCTCCCCGGCAGGTCTTCAGAGCGGCGTAGGGACAGGTCGGCGCGCACAGATGACGATTCCACCAGGCGCCCAGCAGAGGGCCCTGTGGGGAATCGTCACCTGTGCGAGCCGTCCTGCTCCTCCGGCGCTCCGAAGACCTGCCAGGAGCATGTAAGTATGTATGTGTGTTTGTTTGTCTATATGTGTGTGTGTATGTATGTACTGTGTGACATGTGTGGGGCCGGAGCACGGTTCCGGCTCCACACATGTTGCTGCGGCAGTCCTGATCCGGCAGCACCCTTCACCTGCCGGATCAGGCCTGCCGCTAATGTGAAAGTAACCTTAGGAAAAAGGAAGGTCCTCTCTAGGAAGTACCAGTGAAGACTGAGAGGACTCCTCTGAAAGCCTTCTTTGGGGCTGCAAGGAGCAGGACGAACGGCTCCATGGCACGGTGTCGGACTCTGAAGGCATCTCCACGTCATCCTGCTGAGACTGAGAGGAAGAGTGAGCCATACAATCCATAATCTCATCCTTTATCTCCTTAACTATAATGTTGCGCCTTTCCAAAGCCAGCCGGGACAACTGTGGCCTACTACTACTACTTCTACTACTTTTGGTAAGATAGTTGGTGCTGCTACTACCCACATTTTGGCTCTGGGTCTTTTGTTTGGAACCCTTCCATAACCCAGACATTTTTGAGCCGCTCAGATAATGTGCACTATGCTGTGTATTGGTGTAGTATCACGTATACCGCACTTTTTGCTTTATAAGACCACCGGACTATAGGATGCACCCCTGGTTTAGACAACAGAAAATTAGAAAACATATTTTCATTTTTGAAGGGAATGTGGTTCACTGAAGTGGAGGGGTCAAGGTCAGTAACTTTAAGGTGGGGGGGATAGGTTTGGTCATCTCCTGTTACCCTTAGTGTGTCAACTGCTGCCCATTGTAACAACCAGCAATGTGGTCACCAAAAGTACCTATCCAAAAGAATATGTCTCCTTTCATTGCTCTGTTGTGTCCTGCCATGCTTCTTCTTCTGCTAGATTATTTTTAAATATTTGTCAGTGCTGCCATACAGATACAGTTCTGCTACACCCATGCAGTTCTGCTACACCCATGTAGTTCTGCTACATACATACAGTTCATGTCATTATCACTCACAGGAAAGTAGTTTGTTATACTAGTACTGATCACCTTTATGCTGGTTTAATTAAATTGAACAAATCCCCAAATATATAAAATATCAACCACATGGAGAAATAAATGAAAAGCCAAGCCGTACTCTCAATTTCACGTTAAGACTCGCAAGTAGATTGCTGCCCTACCCTGTATATTGCTGTAGTAATCACGCATATATGCTGATTTAATTAAACTGAACAAGTCTCCCCAAAAAATAGAATTCCAACCATGTGGAAACTGAATACATGGAAACTGATGATTGAGGCCTGACTCTTAATATCACATTAACACTCACAGGTCAACTGTTATCCTAGTCTGTGTATTGGTGTACTGATCACCTTTATGCTGGTTTAATTAAATTGAAATTGAACCTCCCCCCCCCCCAAAAAAAAAAAAAAAACAACAACTAAATTCCAGTCGTGTGGAAATGGAATTCACAGAAACAGACGATTGAGACTTGATGCTCAATTTCACATTAACACTCACGGGTAAATTGCTGCCCTAGCCTGTGAATTGCTGTGGTAATCGCATATATGTGCTGGATTCATTAAATTTAGCAAGCTTCCCCCAAAAAAATAAAATATAATTTCAACCCTTTGGAAACAATACACAGAAACAGACGATTGATGCCTGACCCTTAATATCGTGTTAACACTCACAGGTAAATTGTTACCCTAGTATTATGTTTCATCTATATGAACTGTGTGTGTAGATAATAAATTGATTTAGCCCTAATTTTTCATTCTCAATCACTGATGTATATGGTTTTTCAAACTCAAACCAAAAAAATAAATGAAATTAAATATGTGAGATGACTGGACATAGTTCTCACTAGTATTCTATATGCTATACTACATTGATGGAAGAACACAATTTTTGCTTATTCCACCCCACCCCTCACCAAATAAGATTTTCTGTGAAAGTGGGAAAAATAATTAAAGTATCTCCTTGCAGGTAGCTGCTTTTAATAGTTGCAACAGCTGTAGTTCTTCTTCTTTGTAATCCTAGCCTTTCCTTTCACTCTCCCTGGCAGTAGAATACAAGCTTGATTGATTTCTGATTGATTTTTTTACTCTCCCTGACTCCCTAAGATCATTTTTCTGGCAGACACTGTAAGACCCAACCATCCTCATTCGCAGCCTAGCACAGAATGACATTCTGCTCCTTCTTCTAGGACACCCCCCTGCCTTCTGAGGCACTAATTGGTTCATGCAAGCTGCCTGTCAGCTTGGGAGCCAATCAGGGCAAGTCCTCCTCCCCAGTTCCTCTCAGGTTCCTGTCATACCCTTCTTCTTTGTCCTTAGTGCTTTTTTTCCTGCTGACATGTGTACTATAATGGCACTATGGACCGTTTTAGTGGATTCATCCGAAACTAACCTGAAAATATTCGGGTTCGTCTGCCGTCCGAAAAATAGCAAAGTTCAGACTGAATCCACTTTGGTTTGAGCTGGTTCATTCATCCTTGGTACAAACATGCACAACTTTTTATACCAGAAAACTGGCATAGAAGCTTCCTAAATCTCCCCTCCCCCAATCTGTACAGAGAGCAGTGATTGCCTTGAAGTAAATACATGCAAGGCCACGAGTTAACGTTATCACACAACCATCATTCCACAATGCAGGCTATTCATACAAACGAGTGCTAACAAGAGCAGTTATTTTCCTTATAATGCCACGTAGCAAATTTACAGTTGAAAAAAAATCTGACTTTGACTTCACCATTTAGTTTAAACACTTGTTAAATGTTATAAATGAGTATGTTAACGCAATTATTAAAAAAACAGGAATACCCATATGGAATGCATAATTAATAATGCCTCAATAATTGCATTCATCTTCCTGAGAATATACTGTACTCAGGTGCTGCTCTGGACATAATTTTTCTTTATATAGAATGATATCTTCATACTTGACTCTTGAGTGAAAATAAATGGAACAATATGTTGGCACACACTGTGACACTTAACAGATAGCACTATCGCTAGTATAAGCTGCGCCAGAGATTTTTTTTTCTCATAATATTCTCCATGGTATCAGGGACGTGGTTAATTATTTACTATTCTGTGTACGTTGTATTGACTGAGAACTTGGTAGTTACTGTCAATGTACCTCCTTTTTCCTAAAGGTTACCAAGGAATTCACTTATTATAATCTGCATCAATTTTCTTGTAAGGTTTATTTAGAAGCAATACCTAATCTTCTCCCACAGCTGAACAAAATCATATTCTAAGCAGATGTTAAAGTAAGTCTTTATATTTCAGTACATACTGTAGATTGGCACCTGGGCAGCGTCAAGGGTTGTTAAAATACGGGTGTTCAGGATTTCAAATGTGATAGCCCATTCTTAGGATAGTTCATAAATATTAGATTGATGGGGTCTTACTTCTGAATAGGTGTTTTAAGGGGTCTGAGCACCATAGCTAGTACTGCATCTTCTTCATTGTTTTCCAGGTACAGCTTCTTAAATTCAAGTGAATGATTCTGCACAGTAACTACTAAAAGTATGTAACTGGGTCTGGTAAACAATAAAGGGGACTCAAAGCTACTGAAACACCACTGTCCCCTCAAACAGATGATCAGCAGGGGTGCTGGGAGTCAGATCTTCACCAATCTAAGTTTGATGGCTTATCTTAAGAATAGTGCTACAATCTCAAATAACTGTTCTAAAATAAAATGGGAGGGGGCTTTAAGTTTTATGTATTACCACAAAATATATCTGTCTGTAGAGGTGAACAGAGGATTATATGCAGAGGTTGAAGATGTCTTGTTATACATGAAGTAAACAGAAAGAATACAATATCACTCTGATGCAGGAGGGCTGGAGAGAAACTACTGACATCATTCATAGTGTAAAGATATACAAGACCACTACCAGGTGTCATGGTATGGGTTCCATTATCTATCATGGCCTTTCCTATCTGGTATTCATGGAGGGAACATTAACCAGACTTTAGTATGCCACAGGTCATTGTGGAACCAGTCATTTCTTTTTTTGACTAAGTTAGGAAATTAGGTATTCGACACACTGACCAAGCTAAAAATTTGCTCTTTAGGGTATCCTGCAGCTTCCCTGGCCAACTTGAATGACAGATCTCTCCCACATTCAGAATATCTGGGACTGGATGAGATGATGGACCTCCAATGCACAGCAGCCAACAACCTCCTTGGCTGAACTATGAGACCAAGTTGAAAGGGCTTGGAATGACATAACACAGCAGAATGCCCAGCATCTGTATGGCCATTACTATGCCAAAGGGGCCGCATGTATCCCCCAGTATTAATGGGACTCTGCTTCCACAAAATTCCTGCTGCAGAGCCTAAAATAATGGATGCACCACCTTGGTTGTGTGATCATTGTCCAAGCACCACTAAGAGTTTATACTTTTTCAGTTTTCCAGTTATTCTATTTTCCGGTAATGTAATTTAGTGTCAATAAGGAATTAATAAGTTAAGTCAACAGTCACCAGCTGTAAATAATACACTTTCTTAGTAAGAGGTCTCTTCATCCGCACAGTAATTTTATCAGTGTTATTTGTGTAGCTTATCAGCTTATTGCTGAGCATTTGGAATCTGATATAGAAAGCAGTGGTGAACAAGTTATAATGTTATAAAGGACTTTGTTGCAGCTTTCGGCTCATTTTCAGCACGGTGGTGATACATGAGCAGCCGCTTTTATCATAATCTATTGAATGTACAGCCATATCTGACATTCTGTATTTATTTGTTAATTTATTCATTCATGTTGTAATGTGGCATCAACATATTCTGCAGTAATTTAAATTTAGTTGGTATAAACTTAAACTCTGTGTAACTCTTCAAAATTTGGTTATATATCATTCTTCACTACGATATTAGTTGGATAACTGTTGTTTGTGTTACAATGTGTCTAAACTCTTATTGTGAACTGAGTAGATTAGAGAAAGATAGTGGTACCGTATTTTTCGCCCTATAAGACGCAACGGCCCATAAGATGCACCTAGGTTTTAGAGGAGGACAACAAGAAAAAAAATATTTTCATAAGACCTCTGGTCAGACCAGCAATCAGATGCTCAATGTTAATCAGACCTCAGTTAACAGCCCTAATAAAACCCCCAATGTTGATAAGACCCCAATAAGACCTCAGATCAGACCCCAATGTGAATAACCCCCAATCAGACCTCAGATAAGAGCCCCATGCCTCTCATCAGCCCCTATATGCCTCCTATTAGCCCCCCCAGCAGCCTCCTATCAGCCCCCAGCAGCCTCATATCAGCCCCCCAGCAGTCTCATAGCCCCCAGCCATGTGTCAGCTCCACTTCATCAGCCTAATGTCAGCCCCCAGCCTCATGTCAGCCCCCATGCCAGCCCCTAGCCTCATGCCAGCCCTAATGCCTCAGATCTAATAAAATAAAAAAATCCACTTACCTTTCCTGCTCCTGGACGCCGCCACTCCTTTCCGCCCGCGCTCTTTTTTTTCTCCCTGCCGCCGGCTGTGCTGTGACCCGTCACGCACAGCGTGAGGTCACAGAGTGCCCTCACGCTGTGCGCAGCACAGCACAGCCGAACGGAGGACTGGGAAGCGGTAAGTACAGAGTCTTAACCGCTTCCTTGTCCTCCGGTGCTAATGAGTGCTTCCATTATGGATGTGATATGTGGTTCATCAAGTAACGTGCTTAATGTAATAGAAACCTATAGTTTCTGATGTAATATGTATACACCAGAGTTTTGAAAATAATTGCTCACATAAAGGGTTAATTCACGATGATGGCTTCAAGGCTATAGATACTTTTTCTAAGAATGTGCTACTACCTAAAACTTGTTCAAATTGTTGCTTTGCTTCATAAATGCAAAATTGAGCAGCTATGTACGTGCTATCTACGTGTCTTAATTTTAAAAAAAATCCTATTTTCATCAGAGTTTGTGTAAGTCCTTCACCTATAAGCTGCTGCTGCTGAATCTGACATAAGTTCCGTTTTTGGTTGCTCTCTCTGCTGTCCCGTCCATTTTAGTCAAATATTTGTTTATTAAAATTCACATATAATAATAATACAAATAGGTAACAGAATGTATCAGGTAATCAGAGTGTTCCAGGAGGAAGAATTACTGTAGTCATTACAAGGGTAATACATATACAGTGATGTAATGAAAGTATGTATCTTCGCATGTATACAGGGAACTTGAACAAATCTGCAATGAGGGTTAAATGTGCAAGCTTCCGCCAGAAAGGGTGCATGTGAAGTGGGAGGAGGGGGGGGGGCCCAGAAGGGATCAGCACAAGGATCGTTTAAAACATAACCAAGGATGCCACAAACGCTCAAAGCAGTCATGAGTGCCGTCGATCCATGCGGTGATCTTTTCAATCCACTGGCACTTAGGCGGTTCAGGGTTTAGCCATTTAGCAGGTATCAACAATTTGGCAGCTATGATAAGGTATGTCGTGAGGGACATTTTATGAGGTTTGAAGGATGGGGAGTCCAACCATAATAAAACTGTTGTTTTACATAGAGTGATCTGCTTGCCATTAACCTGACATGTTACAAACCTTTTGGGAAGATGTTAAAGATGTATCCCAACGCACTCCCACCAGATTTGAGAAATGGTTCCTGATGCACCACTGCACCTCCAGCATCTGTCCGTGTGCCTCTTAAGAATAAAAGTGCAGGAGTTTTGTACCAACGTGTGAGTGTTTTGTATGAATTTTCTTGTGTGCGCACACATCTAGAGAATCCATGGGATCTCAACAGTATTTGTTTGACCTCAGATTGTGTGAAAGTTTGTGAAAGATTGTGTGATTGTGTGAGGTTACAATAACCTTCTACAATTAAATGCCTTCTCCAAAAACTTGAAATTTACGTACGTTAATTGATCAGTATTAGGTGCATATAGGTTTGCTATCGAAATCAAAGTGTTATCAATAGAGCCTTTCAGAAATATAAACCTGCCATCATCGTCTGTCTGAACAGAACGGAGAGAAATGGAGACCCCTCTTTTTAAAGCTATACTAACCCTTCTTGAGGCATGGGTACCGTAGCAGCTGTGCTACTATCTATCAAAATAGTGGTGGGAGAGCGCTGGGATGCTATGGGATTTAAAATGGGTCTCCAGAAAGAGCGCAATTGAATGGCGGTCTTTTCGTAGAAGCGACAATATTTGAGAGTGTTTCTGAGGCACATTTAACATTAAAGGAGCTAACTATTAAATCAGCCATGGTCAAGGAAAAGGAATGAATGTGCATCTGAAAACATCACTGCATGTCGTGCTCCCACGGAAATGGGACAGCCTTGATCACCTGGAAAAAGGGATCATATGAACAAAAACAGAAACAGAGGTGTATATAACCATATTGAATGAATGCATTTCACCATCTTTATGACATAAGAAACCTTGGACCGTCTCCCATCCCACAATGCAGTGGGGGGGGAGGGGGGGTGTTGTGGCGGGGGTCAGTAGGGGGGTGCAATTTAAAGCACCAAAAAGTCTGAACAAACATATTTTCCTCAGCATGGCCTATAAACTTAAGTTTAGTCAATAAGAAAGAAAGATAGGAAAAAAAGAATTAAGGAAAGAGGGGAAAAGAAACAGATAGGACAAGAAAGTTTGAAAAGCAAGGAGAGTAGAGTCCTTATATAGAAACATAATGTAATAAAAAAAGATAGCTCAATCGGCAAGCAATCAATGGAGAGATATAAATAGCAAAAGGTTAGGCAAAGTCACTCTGGGTTGTCCCAGTCTTACCCGGATATGTGGGAGACGGAGTCCCTTGGTGGAGGATTCAGAAGACATCATGGTCTGGAGTATGCTGCAGGCGTCTGGAGGATCGAGTTTTGTAGGAAACCATCTGCCATTTGGTCATCACATAGGTCATCTTCCATGGGGTTGGTGAGCCAGGATGGTATTTCAATCAGTTGTAGGCCTAGTTTCACCCACGCTCCTGGGAGATCTTCTGGAGAGCGAATCGTGACTGGCTTGCCCTCTTTTTGGATCCCAATTCCAAAAGGAAATAGCTATCTGTATGGCAGGTTATGAGCTGAGTAAGTCCAATAATGGCTTCAACGTACGTCGCTTCGTCAATGTGGTCGCTGAAACATCTTGACATAGGGCCACCTTTGTACCTTCATGTAATAGGTCCAGTTTGGAGCGAGCTGCCCGCAAAAGATCCGCAGTATCATTATAGTTCAGGAGCCGACATATAATGTCTCGTGGTGGGTCTCCTGCGCGGGGTTTGGGGCGCAGGGCTTGGTGAATACGCTCGATAACTATGCTTTGAGCTCTGTCATGTCCCAGCAGGGATACATAAATGGCGGATGCAGCGTGACAAAGTGAATCATGCAGGAACTCCTCAGGCAGGCCCTTAATACGGAGATTCTGGCGCCTACTTCAGTTTTCTTGGTCTTCAATGTAGTTGAAGGCTGTATTTAGTTGTTGTTCCAGGAACTTTTGGCGGACAACCTTGTCAAAGGTGAGTATGGAAGATTGTATTGTCTCCAGGTTGTCCACTCTTTGCCCCATCTGCCGGAGATCAGCCTTAATGTCATGTAGCTCCTTCATGACTGGAGATATAGCTTGTAAAATAGTATGTTTAACCCTTTCAGCCCCGGAGGTTCTTTTTTTTTTGTTTTCGTTTTGCGTTCCCTGCCTTCATACAGCCATAACTTTTTTATTTTTCTGTTCACATAGCTGTATGAGGGCTTGTTTTTTGCGGGACAAGTTGTACTTTCCAACGCCACCATTTAATATTGCATATGATGTAGTGGGAAGCGGGAAAAAAAAATTCCAAACTGTGTGAAATTGCAAAAAAAAACGCAATTCCGCCACAGTTTTACTGTTTTTTTTTATTTACGATGTGCATTAAAACTGACCAGTTACTTTCATTCTACAGGTCAGTACAAATACGGCAATATCTAATATGTATAGTTTTTCTTGCGTTTTGATAGTGATAAAATAATTATAAAGTTGGAATTTTTTTTTTTTTGTCGCCGTATTTTGACCCCTATAACTTTTTGGTATTTATGTGTAGGGAGCTCATTTTTTGCGGGGCACTCTGAACTTTTCATTGATACAATTTTGGGGTGTGTAGGACTTTTTGATCACTTTTTATTTATTTTTAAAAAAGCGTCAAATGGTGAATCGGCCATTTTGACGCTTTTTTCCGTTTCACTAAAAGAAATTTTTATATTTTTATAATATGGGCGTTTTCGCACACAGCGATACCCATGATGTGTATTTCTTTATTTTTTTTTTACTACTTTTATTTTTATTTTTGGAACAGGGGGGTGATTTGAACTTTTATGTTTTTTTTTGTTTTTTTTTTGTTTTTTTTTAAACTTTATTTAATTTTTTTTACACTTTTTTATAGTTCCCATGGGGAATTATTACAAGCAATCATCTCCTTGCTTATATCATGGACTCCAATGCATTAGCATTGGAGTCTATGAGGATTTTACTGATTTCCTATGGAGCCCCATTACACAGAAGGGCTCCATAGGAAAGTCTATGCAGCAGCCTCCTGTCATTCACTATGACAGGGGCTGCTGCATACACGCTCCGGCTCCTCCGATCGCCACATGGGGGAGCCTTCGGAGGCCGTGGTCAGGATTGACTGCGGCATCGGAAGGGTTAAATGTCCGCGATCGGCATTACTGCCGGTTGCGGACCTCAGCCACGGGTGTCTGCTGTATAAATCGAAGGGGTTAATGAAAGCTCTGGAGACTGGTTCCGAGTCCTCTGTACCACTTGCTGCTTCGCAATACTTTCCTCTCCTGAGTCTTCTGAATGTTCGCCATCTAGAGCGGGAAAGGGCGCCATCTTGGACGCTCCGTCTGAAGTAGTGGCGTTCTTCTCTTTCATGAATTTATCGATGTCAGGTTGAGTCTGTGAGGACTTAGGTGTTCCCGAGGCTGCTCTGTATCTGTCTCTACCTACTTTGCCCATTGTTGCTGTAAAAGAAGGACTCTAAACGCTGAGGCCAGTGAGTTATAGGAGAGAAGCACTAACTCATGCGGCCATCTCCCAGTTTGCCAGGCTATGCCCCCCTATCCCGTCCATTTTCTCAGTGTTGGATGATATGTGGAGAAGAAGAAGGGGATCCAAGTAGGGCAGATCACACGGGCTGTAGATATGGAGGATATAACACACAAAGCAGTTTACAGGGAGAAGACAGCAGCATCCTGGGCACAGAGATCCAGTATGTATCAATACAGGGGACACAGTTAAAAAAAAAAGTCTGAAACTGGGAGCATTTTGCAAACTGCATATCAGGGGTCTGAAAATAAATGAAAGGTGGAAAATGACTGAAACAGTGCAATATTTTTTTTTTTACTCAAAGTAACCTATGTAAAAATATTTTTTTTACATGTCCATAGACTTTAAAGCACCAGCCCCTGAACCATTGAACTTATTCTGCTCATTGTATGATTACGTTTTTTACAGACAGGAGATTTATAGCTTTTGTAGTGTGTGTTGAATCCTTGCCAAAATAGAAATTAAACAGTCAAACATAGCAACTCAAACATTGTCTACTGATGAAATACACGTCACAACATGAAAGATGTGTCAATTAAAGCCAATCATGGTGACTGCTGTGTCTAGAATTGGTGATCTTCTGTTGACATACTGTACTATCCATCCAGGAAAGCCAGATAATAAAAAGGATTGGATTGCGCATATCTCTGTCTGATCTGTCATTTATAGAAACAACTTGTGGAAACATTTTTCTTATTCAAAGCTACTTTTTGCTTTTAAGTTTTATATATTTTAGATAACGTTGTGCATTAATACAAAGACATTTTTATAGCTTGGACATTGAGTTGAAAGTGGCGTCAGCTAATACGTGTGCACTCCAGCAACAGCGTTGCCTGCAAATTCTGTTGTGAATTTTACATAACCGCTGAAGTCAAGAATTTATATTAATTTTCTAAATTGCAGATATTGTGAATATTCCAGCATAATTATTTCCCTTTTGTATTAAAGTATAACTATCATTTTATGTTCTTAATGTGTAGGGACAGTGATTTAAAGTGTTTTTGTTACATATTAAAATGTATTGGCTCTGATGAGCCGAAGTTATTTTAATCACTTTATTACTTTAAAAATTATATTTACATGTTAACTATTATGAACTTATTTAATTGCAATTCACCTAAATGTATACCTTCTTGTAGGTGTGGAGTGGGGTTTGCTTTACCCTGAAGCAAATGGACAATATCAATCTCCAATCAACATAAATTCAAGAGAAGCGCTATACGACTCTTCATTGCTAGAAGTTAAGCTGTCTCCAAACTATGTTGTCTGTCGAGACTGTGAAGTTATTAATGATGGTCATGTAGTTCAGATCCTCCTAAAGTCAAAATCAGGTATGGCTCAAAATCATTCTAAAGTTATATATGTTGCCAACTGCCCATGGGGCATTCATTTCCCCTTTGTAAACTATATTCTAGGTGTTATGGGCAGTGTGCATGGAAACTTACTAGTTTTGCTTTAGGCTAAACCTAAGGTCATTGTCCTGGTGGTCCCCTGGTATTCACAGTTTAACATCTTTATAGGAATGTGGACCTCACTACAGGGGAGCAACCAGTCTGCTACCTTCTGTAGTTGGCAGGTGACCCATAGGAGTCATAGAAGCTCCAAGCATTAGACTACACTCAAATTTAGGAAAAGGTCTTAGATCAGGTCAGGCAAGGTTTATTATCATTAAAACTGTTTAACATTTAGACAATGAAAACTTCTAAACATGCACCATAGTTATCACATTGGCTCATTTTGGATGTTAAATCTGTCTATTTTAAGTTTAAACCAGTTATTAGTTCGCTTACTATTTTTGTTAAAAAATGTGATCGAACTGCACATTTGGAATCCCAGATCCTTTATCTAAACAAGTGAATTTGGACACTGAAATGTGTTGACACTCTAGAGCAGACACTCTGTGACGTAAATGCAAGGGAAGGTGGTAGCACAGAGGCTCAGGAAAGTGAGGTAGGTAGCTGTATAAATTTAAAATGCAGGATAGATGGAAGAGTGCCAGGGAGGCTAGCCCTCATCTAACACACCCCAAAACGTTTGCAAGGTTGGTAAATGAGGAGGATGTCAGTTCAAGAATGGCACTGTTGCAGAAAGACACTTCCTCTGCTAGTCAGGGGAATGTCAGCTCCAGTAAGCAGGGTACCAGGAGAGCAGGGCAGGCCAAACAGGTGTTGGAAATGGGAGACTCTATCGTTAGGGGTACAGATAGGGTGATCTGTCACAAAGACGGGGATTATCATACGGTGTGTTGTCTTCCTGGTGCTCGAGTTGGACATATCACAGATCTGGTTCATAGATTACTGGGAGAGGCTAATGCTTAAGACCCAACGTTCATGGTCCGCATTGGAACCAATGACAAAGTTAGAGGTACGTGAAAGGTCCTTAAAAATGATAATAGGGACTTAGGTTGCAAGCTCAGGGCAAGGACTTCAAAGCTACCATAGTATTTTCTGAAATACTACCGGTACCACAAGCCACACCAGAAAGGCAGCGGAGGGATGATTTCATAGGGATGAGCTGCACCTCAATGGGGAAGGTGTAGCTGTTTTAGGAGAAGGTTGGAGGAGTGTTTAAACTAGGGACTGGGGGGAGGGTAGTTAGTGCAGATGGTGACCTGGAGCGAGGTGATGGAATTGGGTGAGGAATAGAAGGAAGGACTAGAACTGTTCATAAGGAAAGGTGTAGGGTAAAAGAATTATACAAAAACCTGTTAATTTTTATATATACTGATGCCAAAAGTCTGACTAATAAAATTGGTGAACTGTAAGCAGTGATGTCTGAAGAGGACTATGACATAGTGGGAATAATTGAGACATGGCTGGATGATAAGTATGACTGAGCAGTTAATGTACAGGATTAGAGTCTGCTTAGACGGGGTCATGAAAACCAGAGAGGGGTTCTCCTTTATGTAAGATCCTGTCTAAAGCCCACACTCTGGGAAGATATAAGAGAGGGACATGAACATGTGGAGTCACTGTGGGTAGAAATACATGGAGGCAAAAACAATAATAAAATGCCAATTAGCCACCCTATATAACAGAGTCCACAGAAAATTTACTACTAAGGGAAATAGATGAGGCAGCAAATCATAATGTGTTCATTATTTTAGGGGACTTCAACTATTCAGATATAGACTGGGAAACTGAAACCTGTTGATCTCTAAGTCCAATCCATTTTTCAGGCTTCCCAAATAAAGTGGCACAGCCACCTGCACAGACTATCTGCAAGGCCCCTTTAAAACAATACATACAACTTTAGTGATTGCAGGAGTGTTGTGGCCCCTTCCAGAGGATTGACTATCAATGTTAAAATGCTTGAAAGTGATATGCTTACGCCTGCTTATGATAGCACTTCCACTACTCTAAATGCCTTCATCTAGTCCATCTTGGTGTTTCCTGCCAAGTCTGTATTAGGAGTGTGAAAATTGAAGATTACAAGGCAAAACAAGATTAAAGCGATTTTGATTACTATTTTTAACAATATAATCATTGGTAATTAAAGATTTTTACCATCTTTGTTTTGAAACATTAATTAATGTGAAGTCAAAATGATATGCGTGACCTTTCAAGCATTTTTTCTAGTTTACATAGTCTAGTTCGTTAAATTCTCTTAACAAGCAAAAGTGAGAAAATAATATGTGAAGCTGTTGCATAGTCTAACCTTATCAGCTGGATGAATAGAACGCTTAGTATTCATAGCAACAACCAGTCAGCACTAAACACTCCTTTGTTGTAATGCTGGGAAAAAAGTTGTATGCCAGCTGACATTCAAAAATGTTCTTTCCCTGGTTTAAGTCTTTAGAAATAAGATGAAAAAAAAGTTGATTACTAGCGATGTTCTGGATACACAAGCTTCACATTAGGCCCCAGCAAACTTTGCATGAATTTCTCTAGTGAATAAAAGTAATATTCTGAAATGTCAATTTATTGCATATAGTACTAGAAAAACATCACACATCAGCTGCACTAATGCTTTTATTTACTTCAATGTTTCCACCATAGAAATTACAAACATTTATTTTTCACCATTCCACAAAATTTCAGATTAACAGATACAGTACCACATTAAAGTCACATTGTACAATAAAGAGCACTTGTACGGTAGTTAAGGTACTTCGAGATTGAATTGGCTAAGAGGCATGGCATGGTCATGAGCATGGCACATATGTGCCTTGAATCTTCTACTTTCTACACTCTTTATTTACTCAGAGCATAAAGCAGCTTCTGGTCTAGAGCACTTAGTACAGCCGTATGGTTATGACTGCAGAGAAAATATTTGGCAGCTTGCATCTTTCTCCAGCAAATTCAACTGATCCCCGAAGCTTACAGCAGCAGGACCTGCTCCAATCAGTAAATTGATGGAGTGCATTTTGGAAGGAGGTCATCCAGAAGAGATAACGCCTAAACATATACTGAGAAATGTTTGAAGTTAGATTAGCAACTTTGGCATCTAGGAAGAATGACCAAGAGACAGTTCCTACTGTCACCCATTGCCATCCTGCAAAGCAATTGCAGGTGGTCAATGCTAAACTATGACAGCTGGGGGCCTGACTACTGCCTCCAGGTCAGCCATGGCCATCTAGCTATTAGGTCATACCAGGGGTGTTTCTACAGACTTAAAACATCAGGGGTATGAGCTCCCCCCTCCAAAACTGAGCTCCTCCACTCAAAGTCTATATGCACAGCTCCCCCACCCACAGTATATTGTATATACACAGCTCCTCCACCCACAGTATACGGTATATGCAAAGCTCCTCCACCCACAGTATACGGTATATGCACAGCTTCTCCACCCACAGTATACTGTATATGCACAGCTCCTTCAGCCACAGTCTATATGCACTGCTCCTCTACCCACAGTATACGGTATTCACAGCTACTCCACCCACTGTATACAGTATATGCATAGCTCCTCCACCCACAGTACACAGTATATACACAGCTCCTCCATCCACAGTATACGGTATATGCACCGCTCCTCCACCCACAGTATACAGTATATACACATCTCTTAGAACCAGTTTATAGTGTAACACACTGATGGGCCCATAAACAGACATGGATGAAAGTGGACTTACATGTAGTTTCCCTGCATTGTTTGCATTTCTCTGTGCTCCTTCACACTGGCACTGGTTGCTGCTGGGCTGTGAGAGGCAAATTACACAAGCCCTTTTACTGGTACCAGCACTGGTGAGGATAGGACACAGCAGCTCTGTAATTTGCCTGTCCTGTCTGGCATGCAGTGCTCAGCTGCTAGGCCTGCTTAAGGGCCTGGGAAAACTACAGGCTGTTAATAGACTCCTACTGAGCCACCAGTGGGGGCTGCTGGCTCATTTACCTACACTTTAGGGAAATATACTACTGTCAGTAAATGGAGCTGCTAGTTTTATGTTTAATGTGTCTCTGGCTAGACTCATACAGAGCTGTCCAGCAGCTCCACACTGGTGGCTCAGTGCAGAACAAAGGAGAAATAAAAGTGCTGGCCAGAGGTTCAGGGCCAAATGCTTGTAATCCAGGGCCTAGGCCACGGCTCTAGGTGCCTAGCGACGCCCCTGGGTCATACCATTGGCATGATCAACTGATCAAAAGATAGGATCTTTTATTATTAGAAAATAAGTCATAGCTCTTCAAATGCGACAATGAAAACACGAAAAAGGTTGCTTGGACCTAAATAGGCTGGTTCTTAAGGATTTAATCTCACATTTACTTTAGCAATGCAGCAGAAAACTTCACCAATCCACCACACTGATTGGACAATGAAAAAATCTGCAAAATTGTAGATCATCTGTATGATCAGGACCTATTCAATCCTTTGTCATCAATAACAAATTTTAAAGATTAAACTGTTTTTTTTTGTTTTTTTTTTTACCAGAGGGAAGAAATATAAATAACTGTTTTTTTAAAATTATATTACTAAAAAAGCAGTTGACCAAGTCAATGTTTTTCATTTTTTTTTTTTTTTAGTATTTTTTTTTTAGTATTTTTTTTTTTTATGGATATCGGTGGAAAGTGAGTGCCATGTACTAGGGGCCAGACCAGCCCACTGCCTCACATGACAAGGGTTGCCCAAGCCCTTCAGGCTGATTCACCTCACGCCCTCACATGCTGCTACACCCTGCGCTGGGCCGTAACGTAACAGGGCCGAGTGAGGGACATCAGGAGATTCCTGGTACGGGCAGCTACTACGTTTTAGGCAGGGCAAAATAGCCTAGGGATATAGTTAGGGAGAGATTTTCTTTTCCATCTTCATCAACTCCATCAAGATGTAGAGCTGCCTTCTTTATTCACTACGGAATAGGATATCCCCATTCTGTTGTATATCGATATCTATATCAGTATTTTTTATTTTAAAATTATTTAATAAAGGCTACGTTTTAGCTGGTATCTCCTGTGATATTGAGCTGAGCTTCATTACACATGCAGCCTGGCCCCTGGCCATCTAGGGGGCACTTGTTAAAAAATCCAAAATATATTTTCCCAGTTGCCCTGGTGAAGATACAGGCCCCAGCCCATCTTCATAATTCATATCTCATCGTTCCGAATCCTAGCATCACACGAGACACATTCAGGATGCTCGGAAGGTGAGATCCTTCTTTTTGGAAGGCGAGTTGATACACCATGTCTGGTGTCCATGCGATGCCCCCATCATACCAGAAATGATGAGCTATATTCTGGAGACATCTGACCCCTCCTGAACAAGTTATGAAGCACTAAAATTATTGTTCATTCTCTAGTTAGGATTTCCCCCTGCTGACAAAAAGGTCCAGAGAGTTGTCCTCTTCCTGAAGCGTGATCCACAAATGGGCCAATCCTCGTTAGCATCTCAGTGCTAACTACCTCCCAGGGAGCAGTTTGGCTGTTTCCCAGGAACTTACGCAGACAGCTCGACTCTCTCTAAATCAGTTACCCCCAACATGGCTGCTGGCCTTTTAATACAGCAGATAGAAATACATAAATACAGACTGCATATACAGTACAGACCAAAAGTTTGGACACACCTTCTCATTCAAAGAGTTTTCTGTATTTTCATGACCATGAAAATTGTAGATTCACACTGAAGGCATCAAAACTATGAATTAACACATGTGGAATTATATACTTAACAAAAAAGTGTGAAACAACTGAAAATATGTCTTATATTCTAGGTTCTTCAAAGTAGCCACCTTTTGCTTTGATTACTGCTTTGCACACTCTTGGCATTCTCTTGATGAGCTTCAAGAGGTAGTCACCTGAAATGGTTTTCACTTCACAGGTGTGCCCTGTCAGGTTTAATAAGTGGGATTTCTTGCCTTATAAATGGGGTTGGGACCATGAGTTGTGTTGGGTAGAAGTCAGGTGGATACACAGCTGATAGTCCTACTGATTAGACTGTTAGAATTTGTATTATGGCAAGAAAAAAGCAGCTAAGTAAAGAAAAATGAGTGGCCATCATTACTTTAAGAAATGAAGGTCAGTCAGTCCGAAAAATTGGGAAAACTTTGAAAGTGTCCCCATGTGCAGTCGCAAAATCCATCAAGCGCTACAAAGAAACTGGCTGACATGAGGACTGCCCCAGGAAAGGAAGACCAAGAGTCACCTCTGCTGCGGAGGATAAGTTAATCCGAGTCACCAGCCTCAGAAATCGCAGGTTAACAGCAGCTCAGATACATGCCTGGTTCCCACCGTGAAGCATGGAGGAGGAGGTGTGATGGTGTGGGGGTGCTTTGCTGGTGACACTGTTGGGGATTTATTCAAAATTGAAGGCATACTGAACCAGCATGGCTACCACAGCATCTTGCAGTGGCATGCTATTCCATCTGGTTTGCGTTTAGTTGGACCATCATTTATTTGTCAACAGGGCAATGACCCCAAACACACCTCCAGGCTGTGTAAGGGCTATTTGGCCAAGAAGGAGAGTGATGGGGTGCTATGCCAGATGACCTGGCCTCCACAGTCACCAGACCTGAACCCAATGGAGATGGTTTGGGGTGAGCTGGACCGCAGAGTGAAAGCAAAAGGGCCAACAAGTGCTAAGCATCTCTGGGAACTCCTTCAAGACTGTTGGAATACCATTTCAGGTGACTACCTCTTGAAGCTCATCAAGAGAATGCCAAGAGTGTGCAAAGCAGTAATCAAAGCAAAAGGTGGCTACTTTGAAGAACCTAAAATATAAGACATATTTTCAGTTGTTTCACACTTTTTTGTTAAGTATATAATTCCACATGTGTTAATTCATAGTTTTGATGCCTTCAGTGTGAATCTACAATTTTCATAGTCATGAAAATACAGAAAACTCTTTGAATGAGAAGGTGTGTGCAAACTTTTGGTCTGTACTGTATATATGTAAGTCACATATCACTGCAAACAATATAATAACTAAGGATAAGGTGGACCTTATTCCTGACAGGTAGGTATAGAGCATAACACCAGTGTGTGGAAACTCTGAGGTGCCATATGTAATCTGATTCAGTCATTCAACTTCACTCCTATAGTGTAGTTTCACTATATATTTTACCCTTCTTAAATGTTCCTGTTTAAAGGCCAGATGTTATCAGAAGAAACTCCTCACTGATCCTAATGCAATGTTTATGTTGAAAGGATGGGTTAAAAGAGGAATAGGAAGCCACTATAGTATATCTACATGGTCATCCGTACTTGTTTTGTTTTATCTGGCAGTTGCAGAGTATAAAACCAAGCCCCTAAAGCTTTGTCTGGTGCCTGCCAAGGATTAGCACAATGCTAAAACTGAAATCACTCCTGGCAGAAAATCAAAGTCAAAGATGGCAGTGAGGTTTGAAGGAAATCTAAACTTAAACTAAGTGCTGGCTCTCAGACATGAATAATAATTACTATCAGTGAGATATACATATATATATATATATATATATATATATATATAAAGTATGAGGAGTTTATTGAAATATCCTGATATTTCAGATCACATTGTACTTGTAATGAAATGTTCTCATTGTATAAAGTAAATGTCATCCCAACTGATGTGCACAATAGTAAGTTCAATCACTTTTGGACGAGGGATCTTGCACTACTTCTTCAGCTGTCAACATTTATATGCTTACAGGAAAGGCCATAAAGCAGGGGTGGCCAACCTTACAGACACAAAGAGCCACAAAAAAAAACGTATGACCACAGGAGCCACAAGCTATACATTTACACAAATATGCGTGCACACAACAGTATTACTGCAATTGAGTTTTCAAACATTTAAAAGTGTATTTAAACCACTTTTCCTACCTGTAATTTAGACAAATTTAGTGAGGCTTCTGGCAATCTTTGTTTTTCACAATGTGTTTCAAATCTGGCTTGTATTCAGTTGTTGCTACTCGAAGCAATTCAACCCCTCATGCTCAGATGACCGCCCATGCTCAGATGACCGCCCATGCTCAGATGACCGCCCATGCTCAGATGACCGCCCATGCTCAGATGACCGCCCATGCTCAGATGACCGCCCATGCTCACATGACCGCCCATGCTCACATGACACCCTCATGCTCACATGACACCCTCATGCTCAGATGACACGCCCATGCTCAGATGACCGCCCATGCTCAGATGACCGCCCATGCTCAGATGACCGCCCATGCTCAGATGACCGTCCATGCTCAGATGACCGTCCATGCTCAGATGACCGTCCATGCTCAGATGACCCTCCATGCTCAGATGACCGCCCATGCTCAGATGACCGCCTTATGCTCACATGATACCCTCATGCTCACATGATACCCTCATGTTCACATGACCGCACATGCTCACATGACCGCCCATGCTCACATGACCGCCCATGCTCACATGACCGCCCATGCTCACATGACCGCCCATGCTCACATGACCGCCCATGCTCACATGACCGCCCATGCTCACATGACCGCCCATGCTCACATGACACCCTCATGCTCAGATGACCGCCCATGCTCAGATGACCGCCCATGCTCAGATGACCGCCCATGCTCAGATGACCGCCCATGCTCAGATGACCGCCCATGCTCAGATGACCGTCCATGCTCAGATGACCGTCCATGCTCAGATGACCGTCCATGCTCAGATGACCGTCCATGCTCAGATGACCGCCCATGCTCAGATGACCGCCTTATGCTCACATAACACCCTAATGCTCAGATGACTGCCCATGCTCAGATGACTGCCCATGCTCAGATGACCGCCCATGCTCAGATGACCGCCCATGCTCAGATGACCGCCCATGCTCAGATGACCGCCCATGCTCAGATGACCGCCCATGCTCAGATGACCGCCCATGCTCAGATGACCCCTCCATGCTTCAGATGACCCTCCATGCTCAGATGACCCTCCATGCTCAGATTGACCGCCTTATGCTCACATGATACCCTCATGCTCACATGATACCCTCATGTTCACATTACCGCACAGGACCGCCCATGCTCACAGGACCGCCCATGCTCACATGACCGCCCATGCTCACATGACCGCCCATGCTCACATGACCGCCCATGCTAACATGACCGCCCATGCTCACATGACACCCTCATGCTCACATGACACCCTCATGCTCAGATGACCGCCCATGCTCAGATGACTGCCCATGCTCAGATGACCGCCCATGCTCACATGACACCCTCATGCTCACATGACCGTCCATGCTCAGATGACCGCCCATGCTCAGATGACCGCCCATGCTCAGATGACCGCCCATGCTCAGATGACCGGCCCATGCTCAGATGACCGTCCATGCTCAGATGACCGTCCATGCTCAGATGACCGTCCATGCTCAGATGACCGTCCATGCTCAGATGACCGTCCATGCTCAGATGACCGTCCATGCTCAGATGACCGTCCATGCTCAGATGACCGCCTTATGCTCACATAACACCCTAATGCTCAGATGACTGCCCATGCTCAGATGACCGCCCATGCTCAGATGACCGCCCATGCTCAGATGACCGTCCATGCTCAGATGACCGCCCATGCTCAGATGACCGCCCATGCTCAGATGACCGCCCATGCTCAGATGACCGTCCCATGCTCAGATGACCGTCCATGCTCAGATGACCGTCCATGCTCAGATGACCGTCCATGCTCAGATGACCGTCCATGCTCAGATGACCGTCCATGCTCAGATGACCGTCCATGCTCAGATGACCGTCCATGCTCAGATGACTGTCCATGCTCAGATGACTGTCCATGCTCAGATGACCGCCCATGCTCAGATGACCGCCCATGCTCAGATGACCGCCCATGCTCACATGATACCCTCATGCTCACATGACCGCACATGACCGCCCATGCTCACATGACTGCCCCATGCTCAGATGACCGCCCATGCTCAGATGACCGCCTTATGCTCACATAACACCCTAATGCTCAGATGACTGCCCATGCTCATATAACCGTCTTATGCTCACATGACACCCTCATGCTCAGATGACCGCCCATGCTCACATGACCGCCCATGCTCACATGACCGCCCATGCTCACATGATACCCTCATGCTCACATGACCGCACATGACCGCCCATGCTCAGATGACACCCTTATGCTCAGATGACCGTCCATGCTCAGATGACCACCCATGCTCAGATGACCGTCCATGCTCAGATGACCGTCCATGCTCAGATGACCGTCCATGCTCAGATGACCGTCCATGCTCAGATGACCGCACATGCTCAGATGACCGCCCATGCTCAGATGACCGCCTTATGCTCACATAACACCCTAATGCTCAGATGACTACCCATGCTCAGATGACCGCCCATGCTCAGATGATTGCCCGTGCTCAGATGACCGCCCATGCTCAGATGATCGCCGATGCTCAGATGACCGCCCATGCTCACATGATACCCTCATGCTCACATGACCGCACATGACCGCCCATGCTCAGATGACCGTCCATGCTCAGATGACCGTCCATGCTCAGATGACCGTCCATGCTCAGATGACCGTCCATGCTCAGATGACCATCCATGCTCAGATGACCGTCCATGCTCAGATGACCGTCCATGCTCAGATGACCGCCCATGCTCAGATGACCGCCTTATGCTCACATAACACCCTAATGCTCAGATGACTACCCATGCTCAGATGACCGCCCATGCTCAGATGATTGCCCGTGCTCAGATGACCGCCCATGCTCAGATGATCGCCGATGCTCAGATGACCGCCCATGCTCACATGATACCCTCATGCTCACATGACCGCACATGACCGCCCATGCTCAGATGACCGCCCATGCTCAGCTGACCGCCCATGCTCAGATGACCGCCCATGCTCAGATGACCGTCCATGCTCAGATGACCGTCCATGCTCAGATGACCGCCCATGCTCACATGATACCCTCATGCTCACATGACCGCACATGACCGCCCATGCTCAGATGACCGCCCATGCTCAGATGACCGCCCATGCTCAGATGACCGTCCATGCTCAGATGACCGTCCATGCTCAGATGACCGTCCATGCTCAGATGACCGTCCATGCTCAGATGACCGTCCATGCTCACATGACCGCCAATGCTCACATGACCGCCCATGCTCACATGACGCCCTCATGCTCACATGACCGCCCATGCTCACATGACTGCCCCATGCTCAGATGACCGCCCATGCTCATATAACCGTCTTATGCTCACATGACACCCTCATGCTCAGATGACCGCCCATGCTCAGATGACCGCCCATGCTCACATGATACCCTCATGCTCACATGACCGCACATGACTGCCCATGCTCAGATGACACCCTTATGCTCAGATGACACCCTTATGCTCAGATGACCGCCCATGCTCAGATGACCGCCCATGCTCAGATGACCGCCCATGCTCAGATGACCGCCCATGCTCAGATGACCGCCCATGCTCAGATGACCGTCCATGCTCAGATGACCGTCCATGCTCAGATGACCGTCCATGCTCAGATGACCGTCCATGCTCAAATGACCGTCCATGCTCAGATGATCGTCCATGCTCAGATGACCGCCCATGCTCAGATGACCGCCCATGCTCAGATGACCGCCTTATGCTCACATAACACCCTAATGCTCAGATGACCACCCATGCTCAGATGACCGCCCATTCTCAGATGACCGCCCGTGCTCAGATGACCGCCCGTGCTCAGATGACCGCCCGTGCTCAGATGATCGCCAATGCTCAGATGACCGCCCATGCTCACATGATACCCTCATGCTCACATGACCGCACATGACCGCCCATGCTCAGATGACCGCCCATGCTCAGATGACCGCCCATGCTCAGATGACCGCCCATGCTCAGATGACCGCCCGTCCATGCTCAGATGACCGTCCATGCTCAGATGACCGCCCATGCTCAGATGACCGCCTTATGCTCACATAACACCCTAATGCTCAGATGACTACCCATGCTCAGATGACTACCCATGCTCAGATGACTACCCATGCTCAGATGACTGCCCATGCTCAGATGACTGCCCATGCTCAGATGACTGCCCATGCTCAGATGACTGCCCATGCTCAGATGACTGCCCATGCTCACATGACTGCCCATGCTCACATGACCGCCCATGCTCACATGATACCCTCATGCTCACATGACCGCCATGCTCAGATGACCGCCCATGCTCAGATGACCGCCCATGCTCAGATGACCGCCCATGCTCAGATGACCGCCCATGCTCAGATGACCGCCCATGCTCAGATGACCGCCCATGCTCAGATGACCGCCTTATGCTCACATAACACCCTAATGCTCAGATGACCACCCGTGGCTCAGATGACCCCGTGCTCAGATGACCGCCCGTGCTCAGATGACCGCCCGTGCTCAGATGACCGCCCGTGCTCAGATGACCGCCCGTGCTCAGATGACCGCCCGTGCTCAGATGACCGCCCGTGCTCAGATGACCGCCCATGCTCAGATGATCGCCAATGCTCAGATGACCGCCCATGCTCACATGATACCCTCATGCTCACATGACCGCACATGACCGCCCATGCTCAGATGACCGCCCATGCTCAGATGACCGCCCATGCTCAGATGACCGTCCATGCTCAGATGACCGTCCATGCTCAGATGACCGTCCATGCTCAGATGACCGCCTTATGCTCACATAACACCCTAATGCTCAGATGACTACCCATGCTCAGATGACTACCCATGCTCAGATGACTGCCCATGCTCACATGACCGCCCATGCTCACATGATACCCTCATGCTCACATGACCGCACTTGACCGCCCATGCTCAGATGACCGTCCATGCTCAGATGACCGTCCATGCTCACATGACCGCCAATGCTCACATGACCGCCCATGCTCACATGACACCCTCATGCTCACATGACCGCACATGACCGCCCATGCTCACATGACTGCCCCATGCTCAGATGACCGCCCATGCTCATATAACCGTCTTATGCTCACATGACCGCCCATGCTCAGATGACCGCCCATGCTCACATGATACCCTCATGCTCACATGACCGCACATGACCGCCCATGCTCAGATGACACCCTTATGCTCAGATGACCGCCCATGCTCAGATGACCGCCCATGCTCAGATGACCGTCCATGCTCAGATGACCGTCCATGCTCAGATGACCGTCCATGCTCAGATGACCGTCCATGCTCAGATGACCGTCCATGCTCATCTGATCGTCAATGTTCTTATGATCGTCCATGCTCAGATGATCGTCCATGCTCAGATGATCGTCCATGCTCAGATGATCGTCCATGCTCAGATGACCGTCCATGCTCAGATGACCGTCCATGCTCAGATGACCGCCCATGCTCAGATGACCGCCTTATGCTCACATAACACCCTAATGCTCAGATGACCACCCATGCTCAGATGACCGCCCATGCTCAGATGACCGCCCGTGCTCAGATGACCGCCCGTGTTCAGATGACCGCCCGTGCTCAGATGACCGCCCATGCTCAGATGATCGCCAATGCTCAGATGACCGCCCATGCTCACATGATACCCTCATGCTCACATGACCGCACAGGACCGCCCATGCTCAGATGACCGCCCATGCTCAGATGACCGCCCATGCTCAGATGACCGCCCATGCTCAGATGACCGCCCATGCTCAGATGACCGTCCATGCTCAGATGACCGTCCATGCTCAGATGACCGTCCATGCTCAGATGACCGCCCATGCTCAGATGACCGCCTTATGCTCACATAACACCCTAATGCTCAGATGACTACCCATGCTCAGATGACTACCCATGCTCAGATGACTGCCCATGCTCACATGACCGCCCATGCTCACATGATACCCTCATGCTCACATGACCGCACATGACCGCCCATGCTCAGATGACCGCCCATTCTCAGATGACCGCCCATGCTCAGATGACCGCCCATGCTCAGATGACCGCCTTATGCTCACATAACACCCTAATGCTCAGATGACCACCCATGCTCAGATGACCGCCCATGCTCAGATGACCGCCCGTGCTCAGATGACCGCCCGTGCTCAGATGACCGCCCGTGCTCAGATGACCGCCCGTGCTCAGATGACCGCCCATGCTCAGATGATCGCCAATGCTCAGATGACCGCCCATGCTCACATGATACCCTCATGCTCACATGACCGCACATGACCGCCCATGCTCAGATGACCGCCCATGCTCAGATGACCGCCCATGCTCAGATGACCGCCCATGCTCAGATGACCGCCCATGCTCAGATGACCGCCATGCTCAGATGACCGCCCATGCTCAGATGACCGTCCATGCTCAGATGACCGCCCATGCTCAGATGACCGCCTTATGCTCACATAACACCCTAATGCTCAGATGACTACCCATGCTCAGATGACTACCCATGCTCAGATGACTACCCATGCTCAGATGACTGCCCATGCTCAGATGACTGCCCATGCTCACATGACCGCCCATGCTCACATGATACCCTCATGCTCACATGACCGCACATGACCGCCCATGCTCAGATGACCGCCCATGCTCAGATGACCGCCCATGCTCAGATGACCGCCCATGCTCAGATGACCGCCCATGCTCAGATGACCGCCCATGCTCAGATGACCGTCCATGCTCAGATGACCGTCCATGCTCAGATGACCGTCTATGCTCAGATGACCGTCCATGCTCAGATGACCGTCTATGCTCAGATGACCGTCCATGCTCAGATGACCGTCCATGCTCAGATGACCGTCCATGCTCAGATGACCGCCCATGCTCAGATGACCGTCCATGCTCAGATGACCGCCCATGCTCAGATGACCGCCTTATGCTCAGATGACCGCCTTATGCTCACATAACACCCTCATGCTCAGATGACTGCCCATGCTCAGATGACCGCCCATGCTCAGATGACCGCCCATGCTCAGATGACCGCCCATGCTCAGATGACCGTCCATGCTCAGATGACCGCCCATGCTCACATGACCGCCCATGCTCACATGACCGCCCATGCTCACATGACCGCCCATGCTCACATGATACCCTCATGCTCACATGACCGCACATGACCGCCCATGCTCAGATGACACCCTTATGCTCAGATGACTGCCCCATGCTCAGATGATCGCCCATGCTCAGATGACCGCCTTATGCTCACATAACACCCTAATGCTCAGATGACCGCCCATTCTCATATAACCGTCTTATGCTCACATGACGCCCTCATGCTCAGATGATTGCCCATGTTCAGATGATTGCCCATGCTCAGATGACACCCTCATGCTCAGATGACACCCTCATGCTCAGATGACACCCTCATGCTCAGATGACACCCTCATGCTCAGATGACCGCCCATGCTCAGATGACACCCTTATGCTCAGATGACTGACCCATGCTCAGATGACACCCTCATGCTCAGATGACACCCTCATGCTCAGATGACACCCTCATGCTCAGATGACCGCCCATGCTCAGATGACCGCCTTATGCTCACATAACACCCTAATGCTCAGATGACCGCCCATGCTCATATAACCGTCTTATGCTCACATGACACCCTCATGCTCAGATGACACCCTCATTCTCAGATGACACCCTCATTCTCAGATGACACCCTCATTCTCAGATGACACCCTCATTCTCAGATGACACCCTCATTCTCAGATGACACCCTTATACTCAGATGACACCCTCATGCTCAGATGATACCCTCATGCTCAGATTACCGCCCATGCTCAGATGACACCCTTATGCTCAGATGACTGCCCCATGCTCAGATGACCGCCTTATGCTCACATAACACCCTAATACTCAGATGACCGCCCATGCTCAGATAACCATCTTATGCTCACATGACACCCTCATGCTCAGATGACCGCCCATGCTCAGATAACCCCCTTATGCTCAGATTACACCCTCATGCTCAGATGACCGCCCATGCTCAGATAACCGCCTTATACTCAGATGACACCCTCATGCTCAGATGACCGTCCATGCTCAGATGACCGCCCATGCTCAGATGACCGCCCATGCTCAGATGACCGCCCATGCTCAGATGACCGCCCATGCTCAGATGACCGCCCATGCTCAGATAGCCGCCCATGCTCAGATGACCGCCCATGCTCACATGACCGCCCATGCTCACATGATACCCTCATGCTCACATGACCGCACATGACCGCCCATGCTCAGATGACACCCTTATGCTCAGATGACTGCCCCATGCTCAGATGATCGCCCATGCTCAGATGACCGCCTTATGCTCACATAACACCCTAATGCTCAGATGACCGCCCATTCTCATATAACCGTCTTATGCTCACATGACACCCTCATGCTCAGATGACACCCTCATGCTCAGATGACCGCCCATGCTCAGATGACACCCTTATGCTCAGATGACTGACCCATGCTCAGATGACACCCTCATGCTCAGATGACACCCTCATGCTCAGATGACACCCTCATGCTCAGATGACACGCCCATGCTCAGATGACCGCCTTATGCTCACATAACACCCTAATGCTCAGATGACCGCCCATGCTCATATAACCGTCTTATGCTCAGATGACACCCTCACGCTCAGATGACACCCTCACGCTCAGATGACACCCTCACGCTCAGATGACACCCTCATGCTCAGATGACACCCTCATTCTCAGATGACACCCTCATGCTCAGATGATACCCTCATGCTCAGATTACCGCCCATGCTCAGATGACACCCTTATGCTCAGATGACTGCCCCATGCTCAGATGACCGCCTTATGCTCACATGACACCCTCATGCTCAGATGACCGCCCATGCTCAGATAACCCCCTTATGCTCAGATTACACCCTCATGCTCAGATGACCGCCCATGCTCAGATAACCGCCTTATACTCAGATGACACCCTCATGCTCAGATGACCGCCTTATGCTGAGATGACCGCCCCATGCTCAGATGACACCCTCATGCACAGATGACCGACTTATGCTCAGATGATCACTCAGTTGACCGTCCATGCTCAAATGACCGCCTCATGCTCAGATGGGTGATTTGACATAGGGGAGATCTGATCTTTGATGTGTGATGTGAACACTGGGGAGGGGAATGGGGGGGCTTATTTTGTGGGTTTGATGAGGATTTGGGGGTCTTATCTGAGCTCATACTACCCCATATCAGATAAGACCCCCAATATCAATACTTTAATAAATTTAAAAAAAAAAAAACTGTTCCAGGTATTTACCTTGCCTGCCATTGTGACCTTGGCGCTTTCTCCACAGTGACCTGACATGTACAGCGTCAGGTCAGAGCGCAGACGTTCCATGTACAGGACGCTGTTCACGTCAGGACATAGAGGAGCGCTGCTGGGAGAAGCCTAAAGCGCTGTTCCCCTACAATCTTCAGTGATGGGAGAGGGCCGCTCTGCTCCCCTGCCAGCCGCACATTATGGCAGAGGGAATCAGGACGCGCCTCTCCCCTGCGAGCCGCACATGACACGGCAAGGAGCTGCATACGGCTCGCGAACCGCGGGTTGGCCACCCCGGCCATAAAGGTTAAACTGGTAGTGGTCCAACTGCTTAGGCTCTAAACAGTTGCTATGATGGGGTGCGTACGTTCCCCCATCTTTTTCCTATTGCATATTTTTATGAAAAGACACAAAGTGTGAATTGAACAGGGGTTTGTATGAACATATTGAGGACATATTCACATCTGTGTCGAAGGCTCCTTTCTCCTGTGTCGGAGAGCGGACATGCAGAACTTTTTTCCCACTAAAAATTCAGTCTTCCAAAGGGAAATTAATTGGATCCCATTATCATCATTTGGGTCAGTTCGTCTCTGTTTGGGTCAGTTACAGTATGTGCTGAATCTGTCATTTCCATTATTTTTGTTGTTCTGCTTCACTAAAGGAACAGGAAAATGGAAAGGTCTAGCCCTGGTGTGAACATGCCCTTAAAAGAAATGCCTGATTACCACTCTCTATCTAAAAATTAGTTAGTTGACCTTCTGTACTTGCTTTGATGGTGGCTAGACTGTTTCCAGGGTTGCCAACCTGATTTTCTTTCTTTTTTCCTAGACAGCGTTTTAAAAAATATAATGGAAAATCAACATTTTATCAGACAAAACTATAATGAATCATAATGGTTATAAATGATCTTTCTTTATAGACAAGACTGCGGATATAAACACATTAACATTTATTGTAATGTGTAAACCCGTACAAGCTCCTCCAACTTAAAATTTTAACTTAAAAATTCACTCAAGTACCAAATTATTTTTACAAGAAAGTAAATAAATTCTCATGTATTTATGTACTGTCCATAAATGTATAGATGGTTGGCAACTCTGACTGTGTCCATATGTAAGTTGGCTGAACCTGCCAATTTTTGGTGGGACTGACCAAACATCAGACTTGACTACTGGGCAAAGAACAACTGGGCATGTTATTTGGTCCTTTTGTTCTTTTAATATTGGCGGCCCATGTCTGCTACCACTCTGCTCTCCCAGGTGGGCATGGACAATGCTTTTTTCACCTTACTTCTTCTGCAGCCTGGACCTGCTGACCTTCCTCTTTTTCCTTGTGGCAGACCCAGCCACCAGAGTCAACTGTCTATTGTTCCCTGCAGGCTGCAGCCTGCTTCTCATGGTCAAAGCCCCTTCCCTCTGCTTAGAGGGTTTGTCCGCATGCTCCTCCCAGCTCTTAAAGTGCCCACGTGCCTGGACCCCAGTTCATACTAGTCACCTTTGGGTACTTGAAAGGGTTGTCTGACTTCAGCAAATGGCATTTATCATGTAGATACAGTTAGTAAAAGGCACTTTCTAATGTATTGTGATTGTCTATATTGACTCCTTTACTGGCTTGATTCATTGTTCCATTGCATTATAGACTTGTTTTCATGGTTACGACCACCCTGCAATCCAGTAGCAGTGGCCATGCTTGTACACTATAGACAAAAACACTAGCCTCTCTGGTGGCCGGGACCATGGGAGTGCGCATAGGACAAACCTTTTTCCTTTAGTGTGCAAACATAGCCAAGGTAGCTGGATTGCCAGGTGGTCGTAGCCATTGAAATGAAAACTGTATAATGTGATGGGAAAATGAATCAAGCCAGCAAAGATTGCAATATGGGCAATCAAAGTATATTAGTAAGTGCCTTGTATTAACTTTCTCTACATGATAAATGCCATTTGATAAAGTGAGACAACTCCTTTAAGGTACATACTTTCGCTTATGGCTGGGAGCCTGAGCAATAGGTTGTCAATCTTGCTAGAAACCTACAACAGTGTGCTGTTTCTGATATTTGCCTATATACTGACTTTCTACCTATTTTATGGATTGTGACCCTCCCATATCTTACCTAACCTGTGTCTGTGACCTTTGTATTGACCCTTCGCTGCCTGCTCTGTCCTCAGACTGTACTTAGTACTGTGTTTGACATACTCTGTCCTGACTTTGGCTAGTTCCTGAAATCGATCTTGCTTGACCTCTTGGTGCCCTGCATTGGTGTCTCTTGACCTTTGTGGGTCAGCTTTTAGTCATATAGAAACTACTCCAGGAGGTAGCAGCTGGATGGTTCCCCTACAGTGAAGTCCAGATCCCTGTACAGGGGTTAAAGTGTGATAACTAGGGAACTACCAGGATAAAGCCCTTAGTAGTAGCCAAAAGTCAAATCTGTTGGTTGACACTAGTGTTGAGTGAACATTTTTGGCCAAATATAGTATTCGGCCGAACATGGCGGCGATCGGGTGCATGTGGTGTTCAACAGAACACCGCGTGTGCTCGAGCGCATTGCTTGAGTCCCCTCCCCGCACGCTAATTAGCCAATTAGCGGGCGGGAAGGTACTGGCATTCACTGTAATGCCAGTAGCCATGTTTGCTACTGGCATTACACTGATTGGATGGCCGGGAACGCGTCATTGGGTGCTATAAAGCACCCGGTGACATGTGACCAGATCATACTGAGTCAGGGAGAGCTGCTGCATGGAGGGACAGATAGTGTAGGGAGAGAAGAATGCTAGGCAGGGATAGTATCTCTTCTGAAAAGACCCAAAAGCCCTTTTAAGGGCTATTATATCTTGCTGCAATATATACAATACAGACCAAAAAGTTTGGACACACCTTCTCATTCAAAGAGTTTTCTGTATTTTCATGACTATGAAAATTGTAGATTCACACTGAAGGCATCAAAACTATGAATTAAAACATGTGAAATTATATACTTAACAAAAAAGTTTGAAACAACAGAAAATATGTCTTATATTCTAGGTTCTTCAAAGTAGCCACCTTTTGCTTTGCACACTCTTGGCATTCTCTTGATGAGCTTCAAGAGGTAGTCACCTGAAATGGTATTCCAACAGTCTTGAAGGAGTTCCCAAAGAAGCTTAGCACTTGTTGGCCCTTTTGCCTTCACTCTGCGGTCCAGCTCACCCCAAACCATCTCCATTGGGTTCAGGTCTGGTGACTGTGGAGGCCAGGTCATCTGGCGTAGCACCCCATCACTCTCCTTCTTGGTCAAATAGCCCCTTACACAGCCTGGAGGTGTGTTTGGGGTCATTGTCCTGTTGATAAATAAGTGATGGTCCAACTAAATGCAAACCGGATGGAATAGCATGCCGCTGCAAGATGCTGTGGTAGCCATGCTGTTTCAGTATGCCTTCAATTTTGAATAAATCCCCAACAGTGTCACCAGCAAAGCACCCCCACAACATCACATCTCCTCCTCCATGCTTCACGGTGGGAACCAGGCGTGTAGAGTCCATCCGTTCACCTTTTCTGCGTTGCACAAAGACACGGTGGTTGGAACCAAAGATCTCAAATTTGGATTCATCAGACCAAAGCACAGATTTCCACTGGTCTAACGTCCATTCCTTGTGTTCTTTAGCCCAAACAAGTCTCTTCTGCTTGTTGCCTGTCCTTAGCAGTGGTTTCGTAGCAGCTATTTTACCATTAAGGTCTGCTGCGCACAGTCTCCTCTTAACAGATGCTGTAGAGATGTGTCTGCTGCTAGAACTCTGTGTGGCATTGACCTGGTCTCTAATCTGAGCTGCTGTTAACCTGCGATTTCTGAGGCTGGTGACTCGGATGAACTTGTCCTCCACAGAAGAGTAGACTTTTGGTCTTCCTTTCCTGGGGTGGTCCTCATGTGAGCCAGTTTCTTTGTAGCGCTTGATGGTTTTTGCGACTGCACTTGGGGGCACTATCAAAGTTTTCCCAATTTTTCGGACTGACTGACCTTCATTTCTTAAAGTAATGATCTCCACTAGTTTTTCTTTACTTAGATGCTTTTTTTCTTGGCATAATACAAATTCTAACAGTCTATTCAGTAGGACTATCAGCTGTGTATCCACCTGACTTCTGCCCAACACAACTCATGGTCCCAACCCCATTTATAAGGCAAGAAATCCCACTTATTAAACCTGACAGGGCAGACCTGTGAAGAGAGAACCATTTCAGGTGACTACCTGCTGGTTTCAGGTGAGGGCCTGCTGGTGAACCTCTTAAATATTTAAAGGCAAGGGCAGCCTAATAAGCAGTTGGATATGATGGAGGAAGAGGACGAGAAGAGGAAGGGGTGCATGGAAATACAGTGTATTCAATACACCTTAAAAGCCACATTTAAATTTCCTTTATGTTCAGCCGCTTTCCTCTGGTGGGGTAGTAGGTAAGTCGGGGGCAATCCAGGCCTTGTTCATTTTGATTAGTGTCAGCATTTTCAAGTGACAGGCGGATGCGCTTAGCAGTTATTATAACCCCGGCGGCACTAAATAACCGCTCTGACAAAACGCTGGTGGCAGGGCAGGCCAGCACCTCCAAGGCGTAGAGCGCCAGTTCGTGCCACATGTCCAGCTTAGACACCCAATAATTATAAGGCACAGAGGGATCGCTGAGGACATTGACATTGTCAGCTAGGTACTCCTTTATTGTAAGCAGGTAGAGTTCCAGCGCGTGCTCAGGTCGCACAGCAGTCAGTAAGCTGGCAAGTGTAAGCGCTGCTGCAGCATTGCCAGACTGGCGGAAGCTGTAGGCAACTTTCGGAAATGGGCACCTTCACCAGCAGCTCAGGCAAATTGGTGTAGGTTTTGAGAAACCGCTGAACTACTAAGTTGAAGCAGTTGTTTGGCCTGAGGGAGACTCCTGTTCGTCCTTCCTGTTGGAGGAACAGGTAGACTCATTTCTGTCATTAGTTCCAGGGTCCTATAGGGTCAGTTTGGTTTAGGTTCCTGTGTATAAACTCGCCTACCTTTGAGGCCTGTTCATACTGGTAGTCAATCAGGATTAGAGTCATGGTTTCCTTGAGGAGGTGTCGATCCACCTTCCTTAGCTTCCAGGCCTAATCTTCTTTCCCTCCTACGCTCTGTGTGGTTTCCCCCCACACCTGAGCGTGACAGTATGTGTATGAGCTTGCCGAGCTCCAAAGCCGCCACCAAGTTGCGGCCGTTATCAGACACAACCACGCCTGGTTGTATGTTGAGTGGTGAGAGCTCAGCCTGGTCCCTTATACCCTGCCACAGCACTGTTTGCTGTTGTTTGTCACCTAAGCAAATAAGTTTCAGCACAGCCTGTTGCTGCTTCCCCACCGCTGTGCTAAACTCCTTCCAGCTACTGACTGAAGTCTGACTGGTGCTGCAAGATGAGAATTCCTAGATGGAAGTGGTGGAGGAGAAGGAGGGGTTGCTGCCGCTAATGTAGGTGGTGGCGGAAATCCTGATGGAAGTAGGGCCTGAAATCCTTTGTGTTGGTAGCAGCTGTGCCGTCCCAGGGTACGACTCGCTCCCAGCCTCCACAACTTTCACCCAGTGTGCCGTCAGGGAAATGTAGCGTCCCTGGCCAGAAGCACTTGTCCATGTGTCAGTCGTTAAGTGGACCTTCCTAGTAACTGCATTGGTCAGGGCACGGGTTATGTTACGGGACACATGCTGGTGTAAGGCGGTGAGGGCACACCGGCAAAAATAGTGGCATCTAGGTACTGAGTAACAAGGGACAGCCGCCATCAGACTGCGAAAAGCCTCAGTGTCCACAAGCAACATTTTCAGCGCCAGCTATTTGTAAAGATGTGCATTTAGTGCTATGTGAGTGGGTGGCTGGGTATTTGCACTTTCGTTCAAAGGCCTGGGGTATGGACATCTGTATGCTGCGCTGGGACACAGAAGTGGATGTGCTCGCTGATGGTGCTTGTGAGGTTCAAGGTGCAGGGGGGAGGCATCTGGGCCTGCGTCTTGGCTAGCACGTAACACAGGGAAGAGGAGGCAGTGGTGTGACCTGCAGACACCAATTGTGGATCCAGGCGTTTGGCCTACCTATTAAGGTGCTTTGCATCCATGAAGATCATGCTGGTGGTGGTCAGGTTGCTGGTGTTCATGCCCCTGCTCATTTTGGTACGGCACAGGTTGCAAATGACAATTCTTTTATCATCCACACTTGTTGGTGTGGCCTGCCTTCTCCCTTTTGTCACCCCACTGCCTCTTACAGCCTGTTGCAGCGCAGCGCATCCCTCCCTCTCTGTACTGCTGTCATCGCTCAGCTTGCCTCCTTCCCATGTTGGGCCAGTGATTTCATCGTCCACTACTTCCTCTTGCTCTTCGGGAAGGAATTTCTTCCCTTTAAAGTGAGGAATATTGGCTTCTACCTCACAGGGGTTTTTTGCCTTCCTCTGGATCAACTTGCACGATAACAGGCCGAACTGGATGGACAGATGTCTTTTTTCAGCCTTATAAACTATGTTACTATGTTACTTCTTCACTCTGGTCCTCATCCTGACAAGTTGACGTTCAGTGCTGCTGACACTCAAAAACATTTGGGGTGAGGGTCTGCTGCTGATCTGACAGTCTAAAACATTAGGGGAGAGTGCCTGCTGCTGATCTGACCGTGTAAAACATTCGGGGCGAATGCCTGCTGCTGATCTGACAGTGTAAAATATTAGGGGTGAGGGTCTGCTACTACTTGCGCTTTATATACAAGTAAATATATCAATATTTCCTCTAAACAAATTTCCTCTAAACTATAACAATATTTCCTCTAAAATCAATGTTCTATTTGGTTTGGGGGGGGGGGGGTATTATTGTCATTCGTGAATATCAGCGACTTTGGGTGTATGGTCTTCTCCCATTGACTTCCATTATACTCGGGTGCTCGGCCGAGCACTCGATCACCACCTAGCAGTGCTCGATCATCACTAGTTGACACAACCAGTGGTTTAAGGGACGTAAGCTATCGATAGAAGTGACTGATAGGCCATTCCCTTTTAAAATGAACTTGTTTTTGTACATTTATTTTTTCCTTATAGTCATTTTTGTATGTTTCTGTGTTTCTTAAATTCATTTCAAAATAATATACTGATCTTGTACTTTTGTATTTCTATTCCTTTAAAAGCAGCTTTTTATTTTAGTCCCTATTAGTATCATATTCAAACATATTTCTACTTTATGTAGAATCTGAGATATCTATTTACATAAAGTTCTCAACATATTCTGCTTTCCTTTCATAAAATCTAATTTACCCTAAGATTACATTCTTGTTTTTAGTGTTAACCTTGAACAGAAGACTTGAAGAATTATATGACTGAGAGTGCAATCTTGACACTTCAGCTCTGTGAGAAAATCAAATGCATCAGATACATTTCCCAATGCTGCTCTGTGCACTGAGAAATAAAAAGATTCGATGACACATAAACCTTTGTTATACAGTGGTATGAAAGTGAAGGTTTATTACCCCGGGTCGTAGTGTCATTGTACTCGCCTTACTTTAGAGGCCTAGAGACCATTTTAGTACTGTGTGTTTTACAATTAGCCTATATTTTTCTGTTATTTTATAATACTTGAATAGCTAAGATGAACAAAAAAATATAAAATCTTACAGACTCTTGGGTATTACTTGAAACTGACCGTCATGTGATCTGTTATTTCCTTGTACTGTAGTAGAAAGGTAAGCTTTGCCGCCTTGTAAAACAGGGTCAGGGGCACAGGACATAACTCACTGAGATGTTTAAATCTTATTTAGCCAATTTTCCAGTCTCCATAACCTTCAGGCTGACAAGATTAGGGCTATTTAGGTCACAACTATAATTTTCAATTTCACTCTTTAACCACTTCCCGTCCGCCCATAGGACATTAACGTCCGGGAAGTGCTTAAGTATCTCTGAATGGACGTTTCTGAACGTCCATTCAGAGATAGCAGCTGCACGCTAATCATGCAGCTGCACAGCGGGGTACCTGCTGTCAATGACAGTAGGGTACCCCATAGAAAAGGCAGGGACTGTTCCCAGGGGTCCCTGCCTTCTAGATCGATGTATACACGGCGCTCACCGAGTGATGTGTATACGGATCAGGAAGCGCTATTTTCACTTCCTGTCCTGGCCCGGCGGTCACGTGATCGCCGGGGCCGGGAGAGTGCAGGAGCTGCCGGGTCTTTCATAGACCCGGATCAGCCCTGCACTGAGGCTGTAAAGCATAGTATTACGCTGTACAGCCTCTCTAGGGGTGTATTTCCCCTGTAACTGGGGCTACTATGTCAGCCCCAGTTACAGGAGAAATCAATAGTGTAAAAAAAAAAAAAAGTGGAGTTAAATGTCCCCCAGAGGTCTTGTATGACCTTATGGGGGACACAAAGTGTAAAATAAAAATAAAAATTTTTTTTTTCACATATATAAAAAAAAAATAAAAAATCCCCAAATATGTCATTTAAAAAAATGTTACAAAAATAAATAAAATAGACATATTTGGTATTACCACGTCCACAACAACCAGCTCTATAAAAATATCACATGATCTACCCCATCAGTTAAATGTTTATTTAAAAAATAAACATTACGCCAAAACAGATTTTTTAATTACGTCACCTTTCAAAAAACATAATATCTATCAATCAAAAAGTCGCATTAATCCCAATATGGTAGCAATAAAAACATCACCTCATCCTGCAAAAAATGAGCCCCCACACAAGATCATAGCCAGAAAAATGAAAAAAAAAAATATGGCTCTAAAGAAATTGCAACACAAAAACATGTTTGTTTCTAAAAATGCTCTTATTGTGTAAAACGGAAAAAACAAAAAACAAAAACCCACATATATTTGGTATCATTGTGTCCGTAACAACCGGATCTATTAAAATATCACATGAACTACCCCATCAAGTGAACGGTGTAAAAAAAAATATAAAAACATGCCCCCAAACTGCTTTTTTTTGTGACTTAACCTCCCAAAAATGAGATGAAAAGTCATCAGAAAGCCAGATGTACCCCAAAATGGTGCCAATAAAAAGCACAGCTTGTCCCGCAAATAATAAGCCCTCACGCAGCTCAGTCCACAAAAAAATGAAAAAAGTTATCGCTCTTAAAAACCATGACGGAAAATTCTATGTTAGAAAATGCAGATGCCACTCCTCCCCTTCTGAGCCCTTGCGAATCCCCAAATAACAGTTTACGACCACTTGTGGGGTGTTTCTGCAAACTGCAGAATCGGGGTAAAAAATATTGAGTTTTGTTTTGTTGTTAACCCTTGATGTGTTACAGGAAAAAAATGATTAAAAATTTGCTTTAATTCCTGTGTAGTACTTAAAGGGTTAACAACATTTCTAAAACCAGTTTTGAATAGTTTAAGGGGTGCAGTTTCTAAAAAGGGGTAATTTATGAGTGGTTTCTATTATGTAAGTCCCACAAAGTGACTTCAGGACTGAACTGGTCCTTAAAAAAGTTGATTTTGCAAATTTTCAAAAATTGCTTCTAAAATTCTAAACCTTCTAACGTCCTAAAAAAATAAAATTACACTACCAAAAAGATTCCAACATAAAGTAGACATATGGGGAATGTCAAGTAATGAGTATTTTATGGGGTATCAATATCTGTCTTAAAAGCAGAGAGATTCAAATTTAGAAAACTTTTGGATTTATTTATAAATAAAGGTAAAACATATCGACTCAAATTTACCACTGTCATGAAGTACAATGTGTCACGAGAAAACAGTCTCAGAATGGCCTGGATAAGTAAAAGCGTTCCAAAGTTATTACCACATAAAGTGACACATGTCAGATTTACAAAATTAGGCCTGGTCAGGAAGGGGGTAAATGGCCCGGACTGGAAGTGGTTAAGATGCATTGAATAAAGAGGCACACCCAAGAAAGGGAAAAAAGGATTAATCATTGCCAGTGTTTCATTTTTGCACACTCATTCATTCATTCAGTTCCTTTCATTTATATTATGTAACATATTGTATTTACCAAGAGATTTGGGGCCGTTGCAAGCTTGGGCGTAGCAAATAGTTTAATGTAAATAAATGTAAGGTTATGTACTTGAGATAAATTTCACCATGGCATATCAAATGGTACAATGCTGACATAAAAAAAAGAACTTGGTCAAGGTTTGTGCATAGTAACTGTGTTAATCAATGACAGGCGGCTCCTACCAAGGCAAATATGGTCATGCCATTCATCAAAAGGGGCTATGATGCCCAGTCAGTCCACCTATCAAGTATTTTCTACAGTTTTAGGTACTGCTATTTTAGATGGACATAGCAGAACTGCAAAAAGGGAGCTTTTTCTTAAAATTAGGAGAGCTGGAAGCTGCTTAATAGAGGTTTGTTTTTCTGGATCAACACTACAGGAGATGCCTCTTCATTGTCTATATTTGTCCATTTACCTTCATTCAGTAAAGGCAGTACAGGATATACAGTACCATCATTATTTTCACTTGCAGGAGTCACAACTGCAATAATCTGCACCACCAAACCTAAGTAGAGCAATTCATATAGTGATCTCCCTCAATCTGATATGAATGTCTTATCATAAGGATGGGCAATCAATAATCTAATCCATGAAAGTCCCTTGATTAGAAAAAGTCTAATTCAACGGATTATCCTATAATGTTGGTCCATAAAAACACTGTTATGAGGCAGCTTCCAACTGTCCTAATTTTAGGGAAAAACTCCCTTCTCCAGTCTGCTGTATCTCTTTCTTTTCTTTCTTTTTATACACTATTACCCAAACTGTAGAGAATGACTCAACACATACAATAATGGAAACAGATGAGGAACGGGGGGGCCTGATCTGCAGCCGAGAGGAATGGTGGCTGATTAGATGTGCTCTGTTGCTTAATCCCTCAAAAGCGACCCTAAAACATTGGATCCCAACAGACTATGTCTCCTACAACGGGTCTTTCTTACCGTTAGCCATGATGACTAGGAAGAACACGGGCAGACCCAGTTTACGCCGCCTTACAGAGTTTTTCTCCTCTTCAGAAGCGTTGCCTCCTTCTTCTGCACCGCGGCCTTGTTCCGGCGCATCCTCTGCAGCGGTATCCCCGCCACGAGCGGGAAGAAACTCACCTGTGCACCAGACGCCTCACCGCAGAACACCATCGTCGGACGAGAATAGAAGCCCTCCGGTTTATAATCAAAGACCGAATCGTGGCCCTCTTCTGCTCAATTACAAAGACCTTCTTCAGGGGCAGCCTCTGAAACGGTTTGCGCGCCACGTGTGGGAGGAACGTCGCCATTACCGCACTTGCCTCAGGATAATACCTCGCCTCCTGGCACCTATACCAGCATCCAGAATCCTGTCTTCTGAGCGGGTAGTCGAGATATCTATATTTCATTTGAGGAAGGGACTGTGTCTACAGTGAGTCATCAGGCATCAATAGATATGGCGTCAGTCACAACGCCTCAACACATATCTTCATCACCCCCAGATGAATGTCTTTCTCAGGCTCAGGTTTATGCAGAGGTCATAGTGTCACCTAATTCTCCCATGGAAAAAAGGGACTCTCATCTAAGCAAGAAAATAAGGGCTTTAAACGCCAATGCGAACATACAGGTGCAAGATTGCAATTCTAATCTTCAAATATCAGACGACCATAATACCTCTCCCAATGGTCAGGAAGACCTACTAGATCCTCTAAAAGATTTCCCTGCATCTGATCAAGCAGCTTCAGTAACAATCATCAAATCCATGATGTCTATGTTGCATAGATCTCTCACAGCTCACATGAAGCAAATGACCTCTTCTATAACTACGTCAATTGATGACATTGGCTCCAGAGTAGATCACATCGAAAATAAAATGGGGGAGATCGGTAGCTCTCAAATGAGCTAATAGATGCGCATTATTCTCTGGAAGATGAGGTGAAAGCTTTGAAGGCGAAACTAATAGATCTGGAAGATAGAAATAGACAAAACAACCTAAAATTTCATGGTATTCCAGATTCTTTAACAAACAATGACCTTATACCTTTCCTCCAAGACCTCATGAAAGCGGTCCTTCCGGATGTTGACCCTCAATTCCTGCTGATAGATAGAGCTCATCACCTTCCAAAGCCAAAACACATCCCTGAATCCGCTCCCAAAGATGTGATAGCAAGAATACACTTTTATCATGTCAAAGATGCACTAATAGTGGCGGTTCACAAACTCAAAGGTCTTCCAAGACCTTTTCACAAGATACAAATCTATGCTGATCTGTCTCAAGCAACACTTCAAGCAAGGAAAAGTTTTGCTCCTCTTACAGCCATTCTACGAGAATCTAAAATTCCTTACAGATGGGGTTTTCCTCTCAAGCTTCTGATCTACAAAATCCTGAAAAGCCCAGAAGAAGGAGAGTCTCTTTTACAGTCCTGTAAAATAGAAGGATCATCTTCCAATATGGGCGCAAATGCAAAGAGCCCAAGACATATCTCACGTGACTGGTCGACGGTGGGAGACTGAACTCTATGGTAACCTGGATTCTCTAGGATCCATTTCAACTGTACCTACACCTTTGAGGGAGTCATTCCACGGTTCGAACTTTTATGACCCCCTGTGTGTTTTTGGGACACTGGATTACTTGGTCCCTGTTATGTATATTCTCAGCATTCACAGAATTCTGTTCAGGTTTTATTGTATAAATACGTATAAATGCACCTGCTCTGTGATAGTCTCAGGGTTCTGTTTAAAGCACAGAGAGCATCATGAAGACCAAGGAACACACCAGGCAGGTCCGTGATACTGTTGTGGAGAAGTGTAAAGCCGGATTTGGATACCAAAAGATTTCCCAAGCTTTAAACATCCCAAGGAGCACTGTGCAAGCGATCATATTGAAATGGAAGGAGTATTAGACCCCTGCAAATCTACCAAGACCTGGCCGTCCCTCTAAACTTTCATCTCAAACAAGGAGAAGACTGATCAGAGATGCAGCCAATAGGCCCATGATCACTCTGGATGAACTGCAGAGATCTACAGCTGTGGTGGGAGAGTCTGTCCATAGGACAACAATCAGTCGAACACTTCACGAATCTGGCCTTTATGGAAGAGTGGCAAGAAGAAAGCCATTTCTCAAAGATATCCATAAAAAGTCTTGTTTACAGTTTGCCACAAGCCACCTGAGAGACACACCAAACATGTGGAAGAAGGTTCTCTGGTCAGATGAAACCAAAATCGAACTTTTTGGAAACAATGCAAAACGATATGTTTGGCTTAAAAGCAAGCTCATCGCCCTGAACACACCATCCCCACTGTCAAACATGGTGGTGGCAGCATCATGGTTTGGGCCTGCTTTTCATCAGCAGGGACAGGAAAGATGGTTAAAATTGATGGGAAGATGGATGGAGCCAAATACAGGACCATTCTGGATGAAAACCTGTTGGAGTCTGCAAAAGACCTGAGACTAGGACGGAGATTTATCTTCCAACAAGACAATGATCCCAAACATAAAGCAAAATCTACAATGGAATGGTTCAAAAATAAACGTATCCAGGTCTTAGAATAGCTAAGTCAAAGTCCAGACCTGAATCCAATTGAGAATATGTGGAAAGAGCTGAAAACTGCTGTTCACAAACGCTCTCCATCCAACCTCAAAGAGCTCGAGCTGTTTTTCAAGGAAGAATGGGCAAGAATTTCAGTCTCTAGATGTGCAAAACTGGTAGAGACATACCCCAAGCGACTTGCAGCTGTAATCGCAGCAAAAGGTGGCGCAACAAAGTATTAATGCAAGGGGGCCGAATAATTTTGAACGCCCCACTTTTCAGTTTTATTATTAAAAAAAAGTTTAAATGATCCAATAAATTTTGTTCCACTTCACAATTGTGACCCACTTGTTGTTGATTCTTCACCAAAAATGTAAAATGTTATATCTTTTTGTTTGAAGCTGAGATGTGGCAAAAGGTTGAAAAGTTCCAGGGGGCCGAATACTTTCGCAAGGCACTGTATTTCCCCATAAATTCCCCATATAAGAGATCTTCAATATGGAAAGATGCTCTAGCGGCTCATACAGACATTCTGTGTGCGCAAGAAACACACTTTGTAAAAAGTAATCATCCTGCCTTTTCGCATTGAGGTTTCTTGTAGCTATTTTTGGCTAACTCGGCAAGATAAAGATTCTAGTTTCTAGATTCTACTAATAAAGGGAGAACACAAACTCCCTCATTAGGTACTTGGCTAAGAAATAACAACATGTATGATTCTTTCAGATGTTTAACCACTTCAGATCTGGGCCATTTCCCCCCCCTTTCTGACCAGGCCTAATTTTGCAAATCTGACATGTGTCACTTCATGTGGTAATAACTTTGGAACGCTTTTACTTATCCAAGCGATTCTGAGATTGTTTTCTCGTGACACATTGTACTTCAAGTTAATGGTAAATTTGAGTCGATAAGTTTTAATTTTATTTATAAAAAAAAATCCAAAAGTTAACGAAAATTTGAAAAAATCACTGTTTTCTAAATTTCAATCTCTCTGCTTTTAAGACAGATAGTGATGCTCCATAAAATCCTTTTTAATTTACATTTCCCATATGTCTACTTTATGTTGCCATAATTTTGGTAGTGTCATTTTATTTTTTTAGGACAGTAGAAGGTTTAGAATTTTAGACGCAATTTTTGCAAATTTGCAAAATCAACTTTTTTAAGGACCAGTTCAGTTCTGAAGTCAGTTTGTGGGCTTACATAATGGAAACCACCCATAAGTTACCCCATTTTAGAAACTACACCCCTCAAACTATTCAAAACTGGTTTTAGAAATGTTGTTAATCCTTTAAGTATTCCACAGGAATTAAAGCAAAATAGATGTGAAATTTCAAAATTTCACTTTTTTTGCAGATTTTCCATTTTAATCATTTTTTTCCTGTAATACATCAAGGGTTAACAACAAAGCAAAACTCAATATTTATTACCCCGATTCTGCAGTTTGCAGAAACACCCCACATGTGGCCATAAACTGTTATTTGGGGATACGCCAGGGCTCAGAAGGGGAGGAGCAATATCTGCATTTTCTAACATGGAATTTTTTGTCATGGTTTGTAAGAGTGATAACTTTTTAATTTTTTTGTGGACTGAGCTGCGTGAGGTCTTATTTTTTGCGGGACAAGCTGTGCTTTTTATTGGCACCATTTTGGGGTACATCCGGCTTTTTTATCACTTTTTAATCTAATTTTTGGGAGGTTAACCAAAAAAAAAAAAGCAGTTTAGGGGCATTTTTCTATATATTTTTTTTATACCGTTCACTTGATGGGGTCGATCATGTGATATTTTTGTAGAGCCAGTTGTTACGGACGCAACGATACCAAATATGAGGGATGAGGTGTCGTTTTTATTGCTATCATTTTGGGATGCATACGACTTTTTGATTGTTTGATATTATGTTTTTTGGTAAGTGATGCGACAAAAAAAGCTGTTCTGGCATAATTTTTATTAGATTTTTTTTACGCAGTTCACTTGATGGGGTATATCGTGATATTTTTATAGAGCAGGTCGTTTCGGACGCGGTGATACCAAATATGTCTATCTTATTTAATTTATTTTTATTTGTAACTTTTTTTTAATGAAATATTTGGGGGGAAATTATTTTTTTTATATATGTGATTTTTTTTTTTTTTTTTTACACTTTCTGTCCCCCATAAGGTCATACAAGACCTCAGGGGGACATAACTTCACTTTATTTATTTATTTATTTTTTTTTACACTTGATTTCTCCTGTAACTGGAGCTGACATAGGAGCCCCATTTACAGGGGAAATACATCCCCAGAGAGGTTGTACAGCATAATACTATGCTGTACAGCCTCAGTGCAGGGCTGATTGGGTCTATGAGAGACCCGGCAGCTCCTGCACTCTCTGCAATAGCGCTTCCTGATGTGTATACACAGCGCTCGTTGAGTGCTTTGTATACAGCGATCTAGAAGGCAGGGACCCCTTGGAACGGTCTCTGCCTTCTCTTTGGGGTACCCTGCTGTCACTGACAGCAGGTACCCCACTGTGCAGCTGCACGATTAGCGTGCAGCTGCTATCTCTGAATGGACGTTCAGAAACGTCCATTCAGAGATAGATAACCACTTCCCGGACGTTTATAGTCAATGGACGGACGGGAAGTGGTTAAATGCGTGTTCTAAGGAATATTCATTCTATTCCCCCATCACAGATCCTTTTCTCGCATTGACCTACATGTAGTGGATAGAACTCTGTTGAATATGGTGAAATCTTCCTCCATAGGAATCTCATCTTGGTCGGATCATGCCCCAGTGTTTTGTACCCTAGAGCTTTCATCCCGTTCTTCCACTTAGAGGTTTTGGAAAAACAATACTTATTTATTACGCTATCCTCAATATAAAGACCAAATTGTCAGTCAGATTTCTGAATATTTCCTGTTTAATAATGTAGAAAATATTGATCCCTTCATATTATGGCAAGCTCATAAAGCTACTGTTCGAGGGCTACTTATTAAACAGAGTTCGCATTACAAACGATTGAGAGAAGCTAAATTAAACACAGCACTTTCTAATATAGCAAATACGGAGGTTGAACTGCGTGCTAATCCCTCATTACATCTCCATAGAAAATTGATGTCACTGAGACATGAAGTACATGTTATTTTGCAGATGGACTATGATAGATATTTGAACTCACTACGTATATCTTATTATAAATCATACAATAAACCAAGCAGGTTAATGGCGAGGAAAATTAAACCCATACTCCAGAAATCCAGAATTCCATATATTTTGGCTCCTGATGGTAGCTCAAAGATAATACATCCTTCTAAAATAGCAGATACATTTAGTGACTTTTATGCGAAACTTTACAATTAGAGATGAGCGAGCATACTCGTCCGAGCTTGGTGCTCGTTCGAGTATTAGGGTACTCGTAAGTGTTCGCTGCTCGGACGAGTATCTCACCATGCTCGAGGAAATGGCAACTTCCGCATTGTGCATTTTTGGCGCCTATAAACTCAGCCAATCACAAGCCAGAAGACTCTGCGGTACACCCAGCATCACGTGGGGCCCTTACATGATAGCAGGGGTTGGCTGGCCTGATCAGGTGACCCTGGAATATACTAGTGACTGGCCGTGGTGCTCGGCTCAGATGCTGTCTGGATGTCGTTAGGGATAGAGCTGCTGCGTTTCAGGGAGAGTGTTAGGGCCTGCATTTAGTTCTCTGTTAGGCAGGAATCACCCACAAAGAACCCAACAGCCCTTCTAAGGGCTACAAGAAATTTTTTTTTTGTCTCCTGGCTTGGCTGGCACTAGTATTGCAGCTATCGCCATATATAACCCCTTTTTTTTTATTGTTATATCTCAGTGATACAAATCTATTTCACACAGCAGTGTGGAACCATTCTGTGTGTCACAGTTCAGTCCACTCACTACAATCCGTATTTTCTGTCCAGGTGACACTTTCTGTACGTCACTTAATACAACCAAGTCTTTTGCTTCCACGTATATAGCTTGATCCCAAAAATCTCTGTGCGACATTTGTCTGGGTCGCAGTCAAAATAGCCACCGTCAGCAGGGTGTCAGTTAGCTCTACGATAGTTTCTGCACATCACGTTCCCAAAAAAACAAAACTAAAAAAAAATATATATATTAAAAAAATAGTTTTTTTGTTGTTTTAGCTCAGTGATACAAATCCATTTCACACAGCAGTGTGGAAAAATTCTGTGTGTCACAGTTCAGTACACTCACTACAATCCGTATTTTCTGTCCAGGTGACACTTTCTGTACGTCACTTAATTCAACCAGACTGAACAAGTTTGTGGGTTTCAGTATAGCAGGCCCATTTATTTTTTATATAATACACTTATATACAGAAAATGTTGAACCCCAGGGCTAAGGGTCGAGGGCGTGGGCGTGGGCATTTAATTACTGCAGGGGGCAGAGGCCGTGGTCCTGGGCAGGGTGAGACAGTACCTGCTGATGAGAGAGCAGGGGAACGCCGCAGAGCTACACTCCCTAGCTTCATGTCTCAACTTACAGGGACACGTGGTAGAGGACTGTTGAAACCACAACAGTGCGAACAGCTGATCTCGTGGATTGCGGACAATGCTTCAAGTAATTTGTCCACCAGTCAGTCTTCCACGCAGTCCACCCACGTTACCCAAGGGAGCACTCCTCTGGCTCCTCCACCTCAACCTCCTTCCCCCCAGTCTGCCCCCTCCCAGGAAAATTTGGAATGCGATCCAGCATACTCTGAGGAACTGTTTTCTGGACCCTTCCCAGAGTCACAAACCACTTCTCAGGTTGCTGCTGACCTCGTTCCCGATGCCCAAGTTTTCCAACTGTCGCAGTCTGTGGGTGATGATGATGATGATGACAATGTTGACTTCGTGGAAGAAGTTTGTAAAGAGGTGTCGGACGATGAGGATACAAGGTTGTCAGACAGTGGTGAAGTTGTTGTCAGGGCAGGAAGTCCGAGGGGGGAGCAGACTGAGGAATCGGAGGATGACGAGGTGACTGACCCAAGCTGGGTTGATAAGCCGAGTGAAGACAGTGCTTCTGAGGCGGAGGCGAGTGCTGCATCAGAACAGGTTGGAAGAGGCAGTGGTGTGGCCAGAGAGAGAAGCAGGGCCAAAGCTGGTGCATCAGCAGCAACTGTTTCACGTAGTGAAGCTCCCGTGGCGAGGCCTAGATGTTCGCAAGTCTGGAGGTTCTTTAAAGAAAGTGAGGATGACTGACGGACTGTGGTGTGCAACCTGTGCCACACCAGGATCAGCAGGGGTGCCACCACTACTAGCCTAACCACCACCAGCATGCGCAGGCATATGAGTGCTAAACACTCCACTCAATGGAACCAAGGCCGTTCACCTCCTGCGGGTCACACCACTGCTCCTTCCCCTGTGTCACTCGCTGCCTCTGCTAGTCAACCCCCTGCCCAGGACCCCGGCACGAGCACCTCCTGCCGGAAAACCACACCTTCGCCTCCACGATCCTCCACAGTGTCCACCAATGTGTCACAGCGCAGCGTTCAGCTGCCTTTACAGCAGACGCTGGAGCTCAAGAGGAAATAAAGTTCCACCCACCCACATGCCCAAGCCCTCAACGTCCACATCTCCAAATTGCTGAGCCTGGAGATGCTGCCCTACAGGCTGGTAGAGACCGAGGCCTTTCGCAATCTCATGGCGGTGGCTGCCCCTCGGTATTCGGTACCCAGCCGCCACTATTTTTCCCGATGTGCCGTCCCAAGCCCTACACCATCATGTGTCAGAGAACATCATCCGTGCCCTGACCAACGCTGTTTCTGAGAAGGTCCACCTAACCACGGACACGTGGACAAGTGCTGCCGGGCAGGGACACTATATCTCACTGACGGCACATTGGGTTAACTTGGTGGGGGCTGGGACCGAGACTGACCCTGGGGCTGCTCATGTACTGCCCACACCGAGGATTGCGGGGCCTACCTCGGTCACGGTCTCTCAGACGTACTATGCCTCCTCCTCCGACCCCTCCTCCTCCTCCGAATTACCATCCGTGAGCACGGCACCTTCAGTCGGTAGCTCTAGGTGCAGCAACAGTGCCGTGGGTAAGCGCCAGCAGGCGGTGCTCAAACTGCTGAGCTTAGGTGACAAAAGGCACACCGCCCAAGAGCTGTTACAGGGCATCACGGCGCAGACCGATGTGTGGCTGGCACAGCTGAACCTCAAGCCAGGCATGGTTGTGTGTGACAACGGGCGTAACCTGGTGGCGGCTCTGCAACTCGGCAGACTGACACATGTGCCATGCCTGGCCCACGTGTTCAATCTAATAGTTCAGCGGTTCCTCAAGACATACCCCAATCTGTCTGATTTGCTCACCAAGGTACGCCGCATCTGTGCGCATTTCCGCAAGTCCACCACAGATGCTGCCACTCTCAGGGCAGCGCAGCGCTGCCTACAACTGCGCGCTCAACGACTGTTGTGCGACGTGCCCACGAGATGGAATTCGACATTAAACATGTTATCCAGAGTTTACCAGCAGCGCAGAGCGATTGTAGACTGCCAGATGTCAACTTCCACCAGAACTGGTAGTCAGGTCACTCAGATTCCTCAAGTCTACAATGAGGAGTGGACGTGGATGTCTGATATCTGCCAGGTGTTGAGCAACTTTGAGGAGTCAACACAGATGGTCAGTGGCGATGCCGCCATTATCAGCCTCACCATCCCACTGCTTTGCCTGTTGAAAAACTCACTGCTCAGCATCAAGTCGGATGCTTTGCGCTTGTCACAAGAGACGGTGGAGGAAGATACGTCGCTTGATAGCCAGAGCACCCTCCGGTCTGTTTCTCAGCGTGTATCGGAGGAGGGGGATGAGGATGAGGAGGAAGAGGAGGAGAATGTCGGCGAGACAGTAGAGGGTACCAGTGCTCAGTCCTTAACTCTTGAGCGTGTATGGGCTGAAGAGGAGGACTTGGAGGAGGAGGAGGAGGAAATGGAGAGTCAGGCCAGTGAGGAGAGGGAATTCTTATGTGTTGGGACTCTGGCGCACATGGCAGACTTCATGTTAGGCTGCCTATCCCGTGACCCTCGCGTTAGAAGCATTTTTTCAAACACCGATTACTGGGTGTTCACTCTCCTGGACCCACGGTACAAGCAGAACCTTTCCACTCTCATCCCTGCAGAGGAAAGGAGTATGAGAGTGAATAGATATCAACAGGCCCTGGTGCACAAGCTGAAACAATCCTTCCCATCTGACGCCGCTAGTGGCAGAGGGCATGGTTCTGTGGGCCAAGTAGCGGGGGAGAGGAGGCGAGCAGGCAGCTTGTCCAGCACTGGCAGGGGAACGCTCTCCAACACCTTTGCCAGTTTTATGTCACCCCAGCAAGACACTGTCACCTGTCCCCAGTCTAGGCAGAGTAGGGGGGAGCTGTACAGAACGATGGTGAGGGAGTACCTAGCTGACCATACCAACGTCTGGACCGATCACTCTGCTCCATACAACTACTGGGTTTCAAAGCTGGACACGTGGCCTGAACTGGCGCTGTACGCCTTGGAGGTGCTGGCCTGCCCTGCCGCTAGCGTGCTGTCAGAGCGGCGGGTATTCAGTGCAGCTGGTGGCGTCATCACCGATAAGCGTACACGCTTATTAAGGCTGACGCTTATTAAAATGAACAAAGCCTGGATTTCACTGGAATTCAAATCTCCTCCGGGGGAAAGCAACTAAAGATTAACATTACTTATGTATCCGATTCCTCTTCTCTATTCCTCCTACTCCTCCTCCTTCTCCATGTCATCTTTGCCTAACGCTGACCAAAAAAATGCCATTTTTTAGAGGTCCAACTGGCACTCTTTTACCACAATTTTTCAGGAGGGCCCCCTTCAGGCCCTCTCTTCAAACAATTTTTCCAGAGGTCCACCTACAGGCCCTCTCTCCAAACAATTTTTCTGGAGGTCCACCTACAGGCCCTCTCTCCAAACAATTTTTCCGGAGGTCCACCTACAGGCCCTCTCTCCAAACAATTTTTCCGGAGGTCCACCTACAGGCCCTCTCTCCAAACAATTTTTCCGGAGGTCCACCTACAGGCCCTCTCTCCAAACAATTTCTCCGGAGGTCCACCTACAGGCCCTCTCTCCAAACAACTTACGTCTTTTTCTTATCTTTCTCTCTCTCCAAACTATTTTTCCGGATAGCTGCCATATACGGTAATAAACTGAGAAGAATACAGAGAACACATGCCACACTTGATCAAGCTCATAATTTACGACTGTAACGGTTGATGCTAAATTTTTAAGTTGGGGACCTGCGTCGTCATTCACTGAATTTCACTGGTCTCCTCAAAGAACCGAAAGACCATTGTGGAGAGAGCGGCACAGCTCGCCATCAAAGTGACGAACCCCAACGCCAGACTGCGCAGCGAAGAGAACGAATAAATATCTCTGTGGTTATTTGTGCTAAATAAAAGTTAAATAAACAAAAAAAAAAAATTGATCTGTTCCTGTGCCTGATCCACCCAAGTTGAATCTGTCCCATCATAAGAAATTCCCCCCAAGGAGTCCCCACTGTAACTTGCTTCCCATACAACTACCTCACCCCCCGACACCTGTGTCTCGCCATTGTCCACCACCTCCTCAGACAACACTGGTAAATCCCCACTGTCAGCACACGGAGACTGCAAAAGGTCTTGCGAATTGGGGCAGAGAATGTTCTGGGGTAGCACATCAGAGAAGGGGTGACTATGGGGTTCCAGGGAGTACGTGACCACATGCAATCTCCATCTAAAAAGTCATACTGAGGCTCACCACCATGCTTTACACTGCAATCTTATTACTGAGGCTCACCACCATGCTTTACACTGCAATATTATTGAAAGACAGACAATCAGGGGTTCCCCGCCAGGTTGTCAGGCAGCATTTTTAATTGGGTCACCATTACCGTGTCCCTGAAATTGCCTTTGGGTCTTCGCCAGACTATTTTTATGAAAGGCCATGGGGTTCTATACACACAGTGCTGACGGAAGCCCATCAGCCTTTCTAAACACAATTGAATCTGTCCCATCATGAGAAAGTCCCCCCCAAGGAGTCCCCACTGTAACTTGCTTCCCATACAACTACCTCACCCCACGACACCTGTGTTTCGCCATTGTCCACCACCTCCTCAGACAACACTGGTAAATCCCCACTGTCAGCACACGGAGACTGCAAAAGGTCTTGCGAATTGGGGCAGAGAATGTTCTGGGGTAGCACATCAGAGAAGGGGTGACTATGGGGTTCCAGGGAGTACGTGACCACATGCAATCTCCATCTAAAAAGTCATACTGAGGCTCACCACCATGCTTTACACTGCAATCTTATTACTGAGGCTCACCACCATGCTTTACACTGCAATCTTATTGAAAGACAGACAATCAGGGGTTCACCGCCAGGTTGTCAGGCAGCATTTTTAAGTGGGTCACCATTACCGTGTCCCTGAAAATTGGCGGTGATGGACCTTCGTTGCACCTAGTTGGGTGCTTCCCTAACATGTGATGGGCATGTGCCTCGCCTTTCTTTGTCTGGGTGAGCACAATTGCCATGAGGGTAACCACCAGGCTGTTGCCTGAGAATTTGGGGTAATGGTGGGATTAGGCAGCCTCAGAGGCATCCATGCATGCTGCCCCTGCTGTTTCCTGTCCATTTCCGTGGTGTTTCCATAATTTTCTGAGGTTTCCAGGTTTTCACCCAGCCTTCCCTAGGCAGAGCCTTGGTCCCCTGCAAAAAATGCTCGAGTCTCCCATTGACTTCAATGGGGTTCATTATTCGAAACGAGCACCCGAGCATCGGGAAAAGTTCGACTCGAATAACGAGCACCCGAGCATTTTAGTGCTCGCTCATCTCTATTTACAATCTAAAAGAGGATGTCTCAACGCATCAACCCGCTCATCAGGATATTACCAGCTTCCTTTCTTCAATTAATCTACCCCATTTAACTGACCAACAATTAATAGAGTTAAACTCCCCTATTTCAGAGCAAGGAAACTTAACCAATATCAAAACATTAAAACGCAATAAGGCGCCCGGACCTGATGGTTACTCAAGCGAATATTACCAACTCTTTGCCCCCCTGTTGGTCCCTCACCTGTCTTCCATTTTTAATGAAGCTATGCTCGGGAAACCCTTCCCTTCTGAAATGCTACAGGCTACGATTGTAATGATCCCTAAGCCGGGTAAACCTACTACTACGCCTGCAAATTTTAGACCCATATCTTTGCTCAATTGCGACATCAAACTATATGCAAAAATAATCTCACAAAGAGTTATTCAAATCCTACCATCTATTATTCATAGTGACCAGGTGGGATTCACTAAGGGAAGGCAGGCTCCGGATGGTACTAGAAGGATTCTAGGTTTAAATTAACAGGCGGGGAGGACTAGAATGCCTTCTCTGCTCCTAACCTTGGACGCAGAGAAGACGTTCGATAGAATCCATTGGGGCTTTGCGTTTGAGGTGTTGAATAAGTTTGGATTCACAGGCCCTATATTACAAGCTAGAAAAGGATTATACACTCAACCGTCCGCTAAAGTCTTAATTAATGGCACCCTCTCTCAGCCATTTCATATAACAAATGGCCCTCGTCAAGGGTGCCCTCTATCTCCCTTTTTGTTTCTGATGGTTATGGAACCATTTGCGGAAAAAATCCGCACATCAGAATTCATCAGAGGTATACATGCAGGGGGTAGACAGCACAAATCGGGGCTTTTTGCTGACGACGTACTTTTAACTTTAACAGATCCTTTGATCTCCCTTAGGGAAGCGTCATCTATTATATCACAGTTTGGGAAAGCTTCTTACTACAAGATAAATGAGACAAAGTCACAAATGCTTCCAATTCTAATTTCTGCCTCTTTGCGCTCTTTGATGCAAAAGAATTCCCATTTCAATGGACTAATTAATCCATAACATATTTAGGTATTCAACTTACCTTTCCTCTATACAAGTTACAGTCCTGTAACTATGACCCTTTACTCACTAACTTACAAGCAGACCTATCAAAATATCCCCAAATTAATCTAACTTGGTTGGGTCAAATTATCATTTACAAAATGATGATTCTCCCGAGAGTACTTTAATATTTCAGAACACTGACCATTCCACTTCCGAAATCCACTATCCAAAAATTTCAGAAACAGTTATTTTCTTTTATCTGGAAAGGAGGCAAACCAAGAGCGGCTGCATCGATTCTGTACTCTCATAAAACTAAAGGGGGCATGGGAATCCCGAATCTCCAATACTATTACTATGCTATGATATTCAAACAATTAAAATGTTGGTGGCAGTACGACTCCTGGACAAGCTGGCCTAATATTGAAACCAATTTAAATAACGAAAACTCACTCAAAGCGTTATTATGAGTTCACTCATTAAATATAAAACATTCATTACCTGAGGCTCTGTTCCTTAAGGCCTCTATTCAGGTTTGGAAAGCTGCCTTACTAAAGCCGCATAAAAATACACCTATGAAAGATATCCTATTACCGGTAGAATTATTAGAGATATTAATTCCCAACCTGTCCATGTCATTTTAGAAAAATCGTAGTATACCATTACTTACGGATTTTTACGATGAAAAAGAGTTGAGATCCTTCTCATCTTTACAAGCCCTTTATGCCATCCCGGCCTCAAAGTATTACGATTATATGAGAATTACCCACCTCTTGAAGGCCACACCTCTGAAGTCAACCTCAGTCCCTCTTTTTTTCCCACAATTTCCTGTCCCATAAAACTGGTGGGCCTATTACTTCCACCAGACTTCTCTACAGTACACTTTTAGGAGATTCGGAAAAGCCCATATATTGAATTGGGAATTGGATCTCCAGATCTCGTTCACACCGGTTAGTTGGCAAAAAGCTATACAAATGTCTGTTCAGGCCACTTCATGTTTGAATCTACTGGAGGTATTCCACAAACTTCTAGTCAGATGGTATTACACACCAGTTAACCTATCATATGTTTTTCCAGGAGTCGATATCAGCTGCTGGCGTTGTAAGAACCTCCAAGGTGACTTAATACACATTTTTTGGTCTTGCCCGCTTCTCCCAGACTTTTGGGAGAAGATAAATGTTCTCCTTTCTAAAGTGTTTTCTATACGAATACATATGAATGTTAGTTTAGCCTTGTTGTCTTTGGGGATAGAGAAATTTCACCATTCACAAAACAAATGCTTTGCCACATTGCACTGAAGTGGGAATCTACCGAGCCTCCTATAGTATTAGATTTAGAATCTATTTAGAATCTATTCTTTCCACACACACACACTTATGAAAGAGTGTTAGCTTTGCGCAATAATAAGTTGACCTCCTTTTCTAAACATTGGAAACCCTGGCTAGATCGCTTTCCTCTAATCAACTTAAATGACCACTAATATGTCAAGATGTTAACGTATATTGCAGATCTATGTTTGATTGATTGTTTGTTATAATGTATTTCAGTGGTTCCTTATGTATTCTGAGATACTAAAAATCTGTAATATTACATACTTGTGTGTGGAGAGATGCGGGCACCATAAGAAGCCCTGTGTGCCGTGGGCTCATGTCTCTTCATTCAATAACATTCTGTGTATATCTTTGTTTATGCCCTGATATAATTGTTTGAAAATATAATAAAAATTATTGGAACAAGGAAACAGATGAGAAACCATTTGTGTGATATAACCAGATGGCACAGAGCAGAAGGTGGTAATTTCTCATACTCTCAAAATATTATTCTGTGTATTCTAACTGCATATATGACTTTATTAGTAATTCTTTCCTTAGTGCTCTTATATGTTCCAGCCTGACTGCAAGTTTAACTAACCCAAACACATATTATCATAGATGCCTACGATGTTCTGAGTTTTTCTGCGGTCCCACAGCAAGTCCAGCTGCAATATGGCAGCATAACAGGCGTCGCTCTATTACTATGGCAACTAGCCCTGCTTACAATGGGGCTGTTCAACCTATCAGGGAGCTAGGCCGCTGAATCAATCAGGCTCTGCACTGGCGTCGCATGCCTCCTGAGGCGGGCTATTTAAACAGGCAGCTGCTGGCCACAGGTGCCTGTGATTGGTTTTCCAAGTCTGGGTATGCAGTAAGAAAATAACCTAAGCTTTTTCAAAATCTTGAAAATGTGTTAGCCCAACCTAAATGTAATGCAACTATGTGAGGCTTTTATTAAATTTCATATTCTTTTCAGTCAACTTAAAAGAAAGCTAAGAAGGCAAGTCTGGAGCCCACCACTTAATATTTTTGCATTGTCCCAGTGTTAGGCCACTTTAACCCTGTAGTAGTCTTCGGTACTGTATTTGTAAATCAAAACCAGAATAGTCACACATGAAAGTGGACATTGTGTTATTTTTCCATCAGAACTTATATGCACAACAGATCTGCTATGGGTCCATTGTGTACCAATGTGTGCTTCCATATTTACACAAAAGAACAGTGAGATTGATTAAAATCTGCCATTAATTGTGGCAATGCTTCCACTCATGATGTATTATGGAGATAGTCTCCCTACTGCTTGTTTGAGGATAGTATGGAACCTAAACAGGCACCATATGGCAATACGTAGAATCTGTAATATGGAGCTGTAAGGCTCTGCAAAAACCTCATTGCGGTGTGCATGAGTTCTCCCATGAGGTCATTGTTTTTAATGTTTCATATAAATTTATAAATTCATTTTGTATCCATATTTTTGAAAGCAAGCATAGAAGCTTAGTCCATTTGACCTGACTGCAGGCAATATTTCAAGTTCCTATAGTAACAAACTAATTAGAGTTGATCATAATAAAACTCCAAATGCTGCAATGTAGGCACTTTACATAAATTGCATACAACTCCATTTACTTATACTTCTTTTGAAATTACATCAAAGAACTTTACATGTTATGCTTAATTCTGACTTTTATGTGTACAGTACAATAATATCACTGTGTTTGAAAATAATAACTTCAAATAAATATATTTGTTTAGATACCTCTTTTAAGGTATTCACCATGCTTATGCTTTTTTTAATTATCCTTTTTATAAGGCAGTACCTGTGATTTCATTAGGAGCAGGCAGATGCATGATAAATACTATGATGAAAGAGTGGCAGATGGTTGGGAAACTTTGAGAAGATTGCTAGAACAATTAATTGCATCAACTGCAATACTACCGTATATGAATGTCTAGCTAAACATTGCCATATGATACGATAAATGATAATACTGTATGTACCTCTTAACATAGATATATGAATTTTGTTTTATTTCCTTACTTTTGCAGTCCATCATGATTTATAATGTTTTAATGTCACTGGACATCAATGATGAATATTCTTGTTAGTGCTTAATAATAATAATAATAAAAAAAAAAAATAAGAAGTGGTGGTAGTAGTTGTATAGTTTTAGAAATTTGTTCACTGAAACTGTGCAGCCAAAATCCATGATGAATTATAGTGTAAACGCATGCATTTGTAGTATTTTTTTTAATACACAGTGGTAGCCAAAATAAAAGCTACATATGGCTTCACAAAAATAGTTTTATGAACAAACTTGCAATAACCAATAATTAAGTGACCAACTAATGTTTGATACAATTTTCCTAGTATTTTTTAGTTTTTTGCTTTGTTATATTTACAGCATTTTTTTTTACTCATTTCTAATTAAATTGATGCAAACTGATTAAATGTGATTTTAACATGAATCGCATATAGATCCATACCAATTTTATTTTACAAACATTTAATTCCACATTATTTGTTGTTATATAGTTTTAATATAATATGCATTAATTGAATACATTTTATGCTTTAGTTTTAACAGGAGGTCCATTGCCGCGTAGTCATGAATATGAGTTACATGAAGTAAAATTTCATTGGGGCAGAGAAAACCAGCGTGGTTCAGAGCACACAGTCAATTTCAAAGCTTTCCCAATGGAAGTAAGAATAAATTAAACAAAATTGTGTTAATATTATTATTTTGCAACTACAATTCTTTATAAAAATATTATTTGGCAGCGCCATGTAATTTAACATAGCATAGCACAGTAGGTAAAGTTGCTTTTATCCTGTTGACCCAGAGAAAAGTAATAAAACCAGCAATTAGGAAGGATATATATATATATATATATATATATATATATATATATATATATACACAAACACACAGTGCCTTGCGAAAGTATTCGGCCCCCTGGAACTTTTCAATCTTTTGCCACATTTCAGGCTTCAAACAAAAAGATATAACATTTTAAATTTTTGGTGAAGAATCAACAACAAGTGGGTCACAATTGTGAAGTGGAACGAAATTTATTGGATCATTTAAACTTTTTTTGTAATAATAAAACTGAAAAGTTGGGCGTGCAAAATTATTCGGCCCCCTTGCATTAATACTTTGTTGCACCACCTTTTGCTGCGATTACAGCTGCAAGTCGCTTGGGGTATGTCTCTATCAGATTTGCACATCTAGAGACTGAAATTCTTGCCCATTCTTCTTTGCAAAACAGCTCGAGCTCTTTGAGGTTGGATGGAGAGCGTTTGTGGACAGCAGTTTTCAGCTCTTTCCACATATTCTCAATTGGATTCAGGTCTGGACTTTGACTTGACCATTCTAAGACCTGGATACGTTTATTTTTGAACCATTCCATTGTAGATTTTGCTTTATGTTTGGGATCATTGTCTTGTTGGAAGATAAATCTCCGTCCTAGTCTCAGGTCTTTTGCAGACTCCAACAGGTTTTCATCCAGAATGGTCCTGTATTTGGCTCCATCCATCTTCCCATCAATTTTAACCATCTTCCCTGTCCCTGCTGATGAAAAGCAGGCCCAAAACCATGATGCTGCCACCACCATGTTTGACAGTGGGGATGGTGTGTTCAGGGTGATGAGCTGTGTTGCTTTTACACCAAACATATCATTTTGCATTGTTTCCAAAAGTTCGATTTGGTTTCATCTGACCAGAGCACCTTCTTCCACAGGTTTGGTGTGTCTCCCAGGTGGCTTGTGCCAAACTGTAAACGAGACTTTTTATGGATATCTTTGAGAAATGGCTTTCTTCTTGCCACACTTCCATAAAGGCCAGAATTTTGAAGTGTTCGACTGATTGTTGTCCTATGGACAGACTCTCCCACCTGAGCTGTAGATCTCTGCAGTTCATCCCAGAGTGATCATGGGCCTCTTGGCTGCATCTCTGATCAGTCTTCTTCCTTGTTTGAGATGAAAAGTTTAGAGGGACAGCCGGGTCTTGGTAGATTTGCAGTGGTCTAATACTCCTTCCATTTCAATATGATCGCTTGCACAGTGCTCCTTGGGATGTTTAAAGCTTGGGAAATCTTTTGGTATCCAAATCCAGCTTTAAACTTCTCCCACAACAGTATCACGGACCTGCCTGGTGTGTTCCTTGGTCTTCATGATGCTCTCTGTACTTTAAACAGAACATCATTCAGAGATCCTCAATGAACTTCTGGAGTGAGTTTTTAGAACTGAAAGTAAATGGGCCGAATAATTTTGCACGCCCAACTTTCAGTTTGAGTATTACAAAAAAAGTTTAAATGATCCAATAATTTCGTTCCACTTCACAATTGTGACCCACTTGTTGATTCTTCACCAAAAATTTAAAATGTTATATCTTTTTGTTTGAAGCCTGAAATGTGGCAAAAGGTTGAAAAGCTCCAGGGGGCCGAATACTTTCGCAAGGCACTGTGTGTGTATATATGTGTATATATATATATATATATATACACACATACACTTGAATATAAGAAAGTAGTCCAGAACTATCTTGACTTTTTCAACAAATTAACACATCATTTTTTGGCATGTTCCATTGTCTAATTGCACAGTCTCTAGCTACACTTTTTGTGGATGCAGTGAATGCCCAAATATTGTCCATAGTTCTGCATTTTACCCATTCTCTTAATTACTTTATTCACTCTCTTCTGCATTACCTCCATTTCAGTATTTTCTTTTTTTTATACACAGGTGCCCAAAACACTACACATTCATGCGTGTCGGGGCTAGTAATTTATAATAAAGGCAAATTATGTTTGTTCAAGTGCAGCTATGCCTCTTATGATTCATTCTGTGATTTTTTGCCTTTAAGGCGGTTTTCTAGGAGGAAAAATTTCATGACATCCACAGGATAGGTTAACCATATGTGATTGGTGGGGGTCAGACACCCAGCATTACCACCAATCAGCTGTTCAAAGAGGTTGTACTGTTCCAGTAAGTGCAGTGGCCTCTTCAAAGTATACCAAGCACAACACCATACATTGTATGGTGGCTGTGCTTAGCATTCCAGCCCAGGCCCTTTCACTTGAATGGAACTGAGCTGTTCTTTGGCCATGTGACCGATGACCC